>JANHGL010003259.1:11663-63911 GCA_024611195.1 Ceyx melanurus | reverse complement strand
ATATTATCAGAATTTATAAAAATTCTGAATTTTTTATAAAAGCGAGACCAGAGGCTTATAAGGAGACAAGAATTTATATACATATATAGAGAGAGTGAGAGAAAAAAAATATATAAAACCGAACAACAATATGGATCGGTAAACGTTGAGTAACCTGTATGTATGAGGTAAACATGTATGACCCAGGTGGCTGTCCTTCCCTCCTGACCAGCAGGGGGCTGCCGGGAAGTCGTTGAAAAATGGGAGTGGGAAGGGGAGAAAACGAGAAAGATTTGAAATCCCTGCTGCAGTTCACTGGGCACGGGAGATAAAATAGGGTTCCAGGGGAACAAATGGTCAGACGAACCCAAAAATACACAGCTGGCAGAGGTGCTCCGAAGAATCGCACAATAAAATCTGGTTGGAGAAATTCAGTGCGAGGAGATGAAAACAGACAGGCTCGCACTCGGCACTCTCCTTCCTCCGGATTCACACAGAAAAGAAGGAAGAAAGCCTCCCGAAAACCACTCCTCTTTCATTTCCATCCACGTGCATGACCAGGGAGACACCACCCCCACCCCCCCACAGGCAGGGAAAAATAAAAGTTGTTTTGTTTCTTTTAAAGGGGATTCGCTCCCCTTGACACTGTGTGTGTTATGCAAATGCATGTGCATGCTGTTGGTATGATTTCCTTTCATTTTATAGGTTTGCTTTTCTCTTAGCTTTTCACTGGATGAACTGCGGTGACTTCAAAGAAGTCGTCTTTGGAAAATAAAAACGTGAAAAAGGCTAAATAACAAGATAACAGAAAAGAAAATAGCAACAGATTTGGCTCAGGTAATAGGTTTTTAGCATTAATAAAATTGAAAATAAGCTGCATAAAAAGCACCAGTGGTAACATAACTGGAAATAAGTAAGGCCTAACTATGTAATACAAAATAATAATTCTTTAAAAAAATGTATCAGGACAATTTAATCCTTTTCTGTCCTACATGTAGACTCCAGAGATGTGAAATTTGTATGCTGTGCTTTCCTTATCTGGATGCAGTGAATTGCACCTAATTTGGCACAGATTTCTGCTTCTCTCACTTCTTCACTTCTTTGGATTCAATTTAAGTTAAGAAACGGAATGTGCTAGATTACTCATAATGCTTTTAGCATTTCAAAAACCATCATCATGCTGAGATTCACCTTAGGCAGAAAATGGAAAGAGGTTAGGGAATGAAAAGATTCAGAAGAAAACACATTAAAAGACCAGTATCCCTTATTAGCAACCTTCCCATTGAATTTTGCCCATTGAGATAGCTCTGCTAGAGATTACATTTACTATGCAGTTATTTTCCTTATACAGTGAAACAGTCATTGGAAAAGAGTACTCCTTTGGAGTACAATAAATGCATGATAGTCTCTGTACTTTGGGGTGCAGATACTGATTGTGTTTAATCTTTTAGTCTTTTAATTTTTTGGCTCATACAGGCAACAACAGCATGTAATTGAATTTTCTTTTTAAGTTGCATGTGATAAAAGCAGAGAGAAAGCTTTTTAATTATCTGTATTTTTTCCTTAAAATACTTTATTCTAAGAGGGTATCCACAGTAGAAGTTACAGGGACAGAAAAAACCAGTCTTTCTTTCTTGCTTTGCTTTTTTTTTTTTTTTTTTTTTATGTGTCTGTAAAATCTTACTTGAATTATTGAAACTGGCAAGAAATCTTGTTAAAAGTGAGCTGCCCACATGCCCATGATTTAGAGATCATAGCCTGATGCAGTAATAAAAACAAACTAGAGAGACACCAGCTTGATATTTTGGGTAACCTAGTGAGTGAGATTCAGTTGGGGCCATTGATAGATTAAGCTGCTTTCATTCTAAAGTTAAACAAATATTATGTATGAAGTTGGTACATGTTAGAAGCATCCTATGGTTGTTAACATAAGAATAAATGTAAAGTTCTTCCCCCAAATACTAATGACAAAGCGCTAATTAGATTTGTGCTTACCTCATTACACTCATACTACAGGATTCAGACCTTGGTTCTATACCACAAAACTAAATGCAGCTATAAACTCTGAATAATCAAATAATGTTAAGCGAAAAACACAGGTTTGTATCTAAATATACTTATGTGGCTTTTCTTAAATGTGTTTAGCATATGGAATGTGATGTTTCTTGTTTCAAAATTTCTCCCCCAAAATTTATTTAAACTAGATGCCTATAAGATGATTACATAGATACTGCTCTTTGTGAAGATTGTATGACTAGAGGCTTTACTAGTCATACAGTGGCTTTTCTAACATCCTGTTCAGTGTCTATGAAATAGTAATAATGCATTTTATATACTAGTTTATGTTAACAATAATAGTTAAATTTATAAACCAGAAATTTTTTTTCTATGCAATATTACACATTTTTTCATGTCATGTGACGGCTAGAAATCTAACTTGAAAGCCTGAAATACTTCTAAAACCAAAAATGTCCTGAAAGACTAGGATTTTTTTTGGATACCAAACTTCTGGGATATCCAATTCAAGATGCAATAGAAGCACCATTTCCAAGGAGCAGCGTTCAGTGTCTTCTAAAAATAAAGACCCTTAAAATGTCTTGAGGTGAATATGTAAAATGTGTATGGTTCCAGGCTTTACTTTAATCTTTCACCATCTACTTCACTGCTACTATATTTCCAGACATTTTGTCTCTGTAAAGACATTGAGCTCTTTATCTGCCTTGACTTGTGAAAAGGACACTTTTCCCAGTCTGAAGTTGAGAGCCCTAAGAGAAAATACTGAGGAGCAGCTTATCCTCTACACAGATCTAGTGACTAACTGAGAAATGTTACTCTACAGAAAACCTGTTACCAGGAGCCAAATAAACTTCAGTGGCAAATTTTCTCTTCACTTGCTCTGTCTTTTGATTGGCATCTTGGTCAGCTCTAAGCAACCTGTAACTCTTCCCTGGGGTGTGCTTCCTTATGCCCACGGCCAGAGTAGTAGAAACAGAAATGAAGAAGTGACAGCTCTGTTCAGAAGCTATGAATGGGAAGTTTGAAGAAGAAAACCTGAAGAGAGATCTTCTTCCTGTATACTCTTTTAACTGTGTGTGCAAGTAAGAGCTGTTCTGTGTATGCAGGAGAGAGACTAAGATGCTGAACTAATTAATTTTCTCCTCTCATCTGTTCTTTGTTCACACTGAAGTGATTTGCACAGGGAAATTTGGCAGAGGGAGAGTATTGGCAGATTCCTGGTAATGATGTCACTTAACGTGCTACTCTTGTAAGGGTAAAAACTAGAAACCTTCTAAGCTACATTAGCTGTATTATGTGGATCTATGGTAATTTCATTTTGTTTTTAGAAGAAAGAGTTCACTAAATTGTTAGATATGGACAGGGCACTGTAGCAATAAAATCTTTTCCCATGAATTCATGCAAAGAAGATTATTGTCAAAACCTGTTACTAGCAATTCAGTCTGTAGATAATTGCTACTGTATCCATTAACTTAGTTTAAATCTTTATCAAATGTTCCATTTTTAACTGTCCTATAGTGCATAAAATTCTTCTTTATCCAATTAAAATGTGTTAAGCTCCTATAGTGGCCTAATGTACATAATTGTTCTAATTCTGCTGAAATACTCTCAAATCTCTTTCACCCTGTTAAAGTACTTAAATTGTCCTTGTTCACGAAGAGTATCAGCTATTCAGAGTAGGTTTGAAATAATACATAGTAGTCTGTCTATGTGAAGGGCTTTCAGATTTGATTTCTTCGATCTCAAGAGTACTCTACATAGAGAATACAGAAAGCTCTGAAGTTGAAGTAAGTGTGTGTGTGTGTGCGTGTGTATATATGTATAAAATTCCATGGCTGTCTTTCTGAAGTCTAGCCTCTGGCTGTGTGTCTAGCTGCAGTGGAACAAGAAGGTCTCAAGGTCCATTTACTTCGAGGGTTTGGGGTTTTTTTAAATTTTTTTTGATAAGCATTTATTTTTGTTTGTCCAGTCAATATTGTTTGTTTGTTTTGTTCCCTTCTAACTAGGCCACCTTTCTGGCTGCTCACATCACTTGCCTGTCGCCATTATTTTCTTTCTAGAACATTATATGTATCCTGCATTCAATGCTGAGAGTAAAGTCTAATGTTCATATATGCAACCCTACTGTGGGTCTAAGATCAGTACCACTGTATGTGCCTAGCATGTAGTTGGATGCAAGTTAATGTACCCTGGCTTCCAAACAACCTGTGCAGTGCTGTTGTGTGACTACCACTTGGCAGGCACAGTAAGTTGTGCCTTTAAGATGCACTGCTGCTTTTTCAGCTTTGCTTCTGGTGTGTAGTCTTTAAAATACAAACTCTCTAGAGAGATTTCTATTTATGAAGTTAGTTAAATTCATGCTTGGCAACCACAGGAGTGCACTGGATTTTATTTTTCTTCTCAGAGTAGAACCTGAATATGCTCAGGAGCCAAGGGATGGTGCCTTTCCAAGTTACAAAACATTGCTGGACATGTGATCAGTGACATCTTGCCTCTGAACAAGGGAAAAGTCATATTGCCTTCTGATGAGCTTCCCTTTGAAAGAATCACAGCTTCTGGCCTTGCACTAGCCATGATGTATATAATTCAAAATTCTTCTTATTGTCTGGTAATCATGCCACAGATAACTGGCTATGCTATGTGGTAGTCCTGGACTGGTGACTTTGTGGTGATAGTTCTGTGTAGTTCACTTTTGTGAAAAATTGTGCCTAAACATTAAATCCTTATCCAAGAACTCCAGGTGAAAGGGTGTGCACTTGTATCTAATTTACATCACTAGATAGAAACAAAATCAAGATATTTCCTCAAAGCTTTTGGAGTTCTGATTCTAACATCTCTTTGGATCCTTTTCTGTTACGTTTAATTAATGAATGCTGCAATAACTATTACTTACTGTACAAATATAATTGGGAGAAAAGGTCTGTTGATACTGTTGGATCTATTTGAGGATTAAACTATGAACATCTTATCCCATGTGTCAGTGATTTACTACTTGGTTGAGTTTGGAGGATTGTTGCTAGTTTTGAAGCAGTCTAACTGCAGAGCACTACATGATCCTTATATCCTGAAATACATGTTTTGAATGGAGTAGTAACAGACAAGAGATACAGAAGTCATAAAAAAAATTACCTGCAGGACTTCATACATTGTAGAACTAGAAAGACCAACCTTGGACTCCATGTCCAGGTTCCTCAGTAACAAGTCACTACATGCTGAAGATACTTTTCCATAATCATATATAATCTTTCATCAAATCCATCTAATTGTGCTAGCATACTTACTTCACCGAACAACTATTCTTACTCTCTGAACAACTTAATGACAGGTTGCAATCAACCCCCTTAATTTTTCCCATTATCATCTTCAGTACACTTTTTTTTTGGTAATGTTGGTTCAGACCAATGTGACTAATTCCTTGCTTTTGCTTTATATATTTTTATGCTATGAAGCTTTTATGTAATCTGTTCTTATCTTAACAGAATCTTGACTGAAGTGGATTTCAGAGCCTTTTTTTTGGTGAGAGATAGTTTTATTATTATGAAAACACTTTATATACCAATTTAGACATCAACTAATCTCTTATTTATTCAAGTAAGGTAGTAAGATTGAATTATGTTTCTATAAATTTTCTGTGCTTTCTTGGGAACATAAATTGTTTGGAGCTGTTTGTCATCATTGTTTTGCTCAGACAAAATGTATTACAGTAAATTTACTGCTTTGAGCTGTGCTGCATTTCTTAAAACTCTCCCAAGTGTTGTTTAGCTTGATTGAAAAGGAAATTATTTCTTTGTATGAGGTAACATGCAGACTAAGCTCTGTGAAACATTTTAATACAGAGAAAGGGAGAAATGGTGTGCTGCTTAGAGAAGTTTGGAGTTCAGTTTGCCTCTGGTTTGCTTACTGTTTTCCAATAAGATGAGGGGCACGGGAGCAACTGACAGGATACTGCTTGAGATGGTCATCTCTACTGCCAGGACAAACTGCTGTCTCATGTTCATTTTGCTGTCCATCAAGACTTTGCTCTCTAGGTGGTGTTAACTGCAAGTTGTTGTTTCTTTCCAGGTGCACATGATTGCATTTTTGTCCTGTAGAGTATCAGGAATGTCTTGTCCCATTCCCCCTGCCTGCTTAGGTTCCTGTGAGTGCTGACTTTGTTCTTGAATGTACTGTCTCTGCCCTTCTAACCCCCTAGTTTGGTGTCATGAGAGAGGACACCACCACCTTCTCCCTTGGATACAAGGACACTGTGAGAGGCAATGTTTAAAAGACTTTCTACAGCTTAGGTAAAAGAGTCTCTGCTCTCCCCTCATCAATCTTGTCACTTTATTGTAGAAATCAGGTGGGTTGATCAAGCACCATTCAGCCTTGGTCAGCCCCACACAGGCTTTTCCTGATCAACTCCCATCTTGGTCTCCAATCCCACAGTGTGCCTGGTGGGCTGGCCCTGCTGTGCTGAGGTCATTAGTCCAGCTCTATGGCACCTGGCACTGCTCTTTGAGGGAGACTGGTGCTCTGGGCTGGACTTGCTCTTGCCCCAGGGCCCCAGAAGTGGAGTTGAGTAGCTCATGCCCTCATGGTGACCTCTTCCTGATGCCTGCTCTGGCCCCTCAGGTGTGTCATGACTCTAAAAACCCTGTCCTGGCCCAGGTGGCCCTGAGGCTGACTGGCCATGCTGCTGGGCTGCCCTCAGCCCAGGGAGTAGGCTGGTGACAGCTGCACAATGTGGAGACTCAAACCTCAGGTGCTTCCCCTCAGAAGGGATTAATTAGCTCATGTCTCCCCAGGCTGTGAAGGGGCTGATAGTACAGAAGCCATTTTATGTGTGTGTGCCTCATGGCCTTCCTCAGAATGCTGCAGAGCAGGGAGCTGAACTGGGCAGCCTTTGTGAACCCTGAAGAAACCATAGCGCTGCGGAGTTACTACTCACTTGTGGCTCAAGTAAGCAAGGTATTTATTTGCAGAAATCTTATTTATAGATGGAAAATCATATTGGGCTATTATTCCTTATGTGCTCTCTCTCATCATGAAGTCCAGTGGCTTCTAACATGCGTCATACTGTGTTTCCTCACACCTTAACTAAACCTGTGGTCTCTCTCTTCTTTCCCAGTTAAATTTCTTCCTGGAAGCAATTACAGCCTAGATATTGGAACTCACTTGAGTCCAAAAGTAGGAGGTAAAAAAACATCTAAATGTTCTGAGATAAGGCTTAGGTACAGGCTTCTGCTTCAGCAGTTTTACTAGGGGTGGGTTTGTCCTTGGTGTTGTTTTTTTTTTCTTTTGACAAAAATTATATAATGCATTAATTTAGTTCTGTTATTTTCCACATTTGAATAACATTGTGCAGTTGGAGTGATATGTGGTGACTCTATTTGGTAACTGAGAAATAAAGTGCCCCCGAAAGTATGGCTGTTGGGAGCACTGGTGTTCTGTAGAAGTCCAACAGCTGCATGGTGGCTGCAGTAGCTGAGGTCTGTTTATCTCAGTAGCAGGACTCTCAGGGGTGATGGGGGTTGTTCAGTTTGGTTTTTTTAATGGAAAAATACAGAATATATTAGCTCTGCATGGACTAAAAGAACAACTGAAGTAGAAAAGCAAAGATGCCTTGTGTTCTAGGATTGGATTGGATTCAAGAAATGGTAGGCTTCTGCCACTAATGCCTGTCTGATCTTGGGCAAAAGACTCTGGCTTCTTGTTTTAATGTTCTATGTGTAAACTTTGATAGTAGCATTTTCATTCTCTTACCCTCTATCTGTCCCTTAATTTATAAACCTTTCAGGGCAGGATCTGTTTATTTTGTTTTTAAGATCTAGCACTAAATATACAGGGAGCCTGTTCCTTTCAGGTCTGCTAATGCTACTCTGATAACATCTAGCTTGTTAAAACATCTGAAAATACTGTCCCAAGTTTGATGTGAGAGTCCCTGCTATTATGGACTAGCAACCTGCAGGACAGGGGCATGACATAAGTTGTCCAAGATCATGTGAATACCAGTTTATTTCTTAGACTGTGATTTCTTTCTCCATTGGAGGTTTTGCCTTTTCAAGCAGTGATGGCAACTTAGGATTTAAGGTTTTCTCCCCAGTGTTATTATATGTTGATACAACATAGAAGAGCTTTCATTTTACGCTGTATGATACTTCTTATTTTTAATGCATTCCTCTGGTTGCCTGTATTGGAATCAATTAGTTATACTTTTTTTTTTTTTTTTTTCATAATGTATATTATATTATTTCACTTTTAATTTTGGAAGTGTAAGACTAAGAGCTAGTTGTAAATAGTGCAATTCAGGTGCCCAGGGATCAGACCCTAAACCCTACAGAGCTTTAAAAGTTCAGTCCTGGTCAGTCAGCTGGAGTTCCAGATGGTGAGTGAACTTCATCTTTATTTGAATCTTGTAAGATGGGAGCAGATTCCAAAGTCTAAAAATGCCTGGAGGATGCTTTTGTCACCTCATGTACTTGATGTTGAAGTATGTTTGGTATCTATTGATGTGCCTGTAGATATTTGGCCTCACCTGCTTCTACTACAAATATTTTATTTTTTTTAAGCCACTGTTTTGGTCTAGTTGTCAGATGTTGAGGAATTACTTGTGTTCTTGCCTGAAGTAGTGCTAATGCAGGAAAGCTGAGGGGTGATGTGTTTTTTATATATATATATAAATTTATTTTTTTTTACTTCAGGAGGTCTGAAGACCATAAGGCTCTTTTGTCTTATGAGCTCAAAGTTTACATCTTAATGCATAAAGGAAGTTCTCTTGGGAATTAATTATCCTCAGTATCACAAAGGTCTTGGAGACTGCAGTGTTAATGAGTGTGAAAGCCAGGCAGACTTCCCCCCAAAAAAAGATCAAAAGCAGAGGCAGTCCCCTTTGACAAGTTCACAAATAAACAGTTCTAAATGTGCAAGGCAAAACTGTCATGTAAAATCTTTCAAAATTAAGGAAGGTGCTGTGATTTATAGCAAAACCCTAGGAAAATGTACCAGCATAACTTGATCTGTGAAACAAGATTGTCCTCCAAATTATGTCATCATCTGAATACAAAAAGATTTCAAGATTGTACGTGGTCTGATAAATTGCCACATTTACTTAACCTTAAGTCCTGTAATTTAAAAGGCCTGCACGATCTGTGCTTTCTCATATAGTCAAGAAACAGATGTAAGTTATGACAGTGCTTGGAGGAGCCTTTGCATTTCATGACTTTGGGAATTTGAGAATCAGGAATATATCTAAATTTATTCTTTTAGGTTGCCAAAAGAGCATGCAGTATAGCAGAAATGGTGACCCTGGTTAATAGCATCATCATTTGATAACAGGATGTAATTAGTGTGTTTGAGTAAGGGTTGTGATATTGGCAGCCATTATTTACAGAGGACAGGATATGCCCCAGTACTGTCATGTCAGGGAATGATTGTAGGACTTGTTCATGCATTGCATTTGCCTTTTGTGCTGTGAAACAGAGCTGGATTTGTTCTACTTGTGACTCTGCTACAAATATTTTTGTGCCCACTTATGTTGGCCTGACTCTAGGCAAAGTATTATATTCATTTGTGGTTGAATTAAACAAGATTTAGTTATTTAGTTATAAAAAATTGCAACATTTAGTTAACATTAGCAAAGGAAAAAAAGTAATATCTGAGAGGTAAAATTAAAGGAAAAAAACCCAGAACAGCTCTGTTGACTTTCAGTTATAATGCTTCATACTTTATCTGGAAGCCAGTTACAAATGTAGCGGGTCCACTTTCAAAATGTTACGTTGAATGTCTTTGTCGGTGATGGAGTGCCCTGTCATCAAGTCTATGACACCAAATTGGAGTGCAGTTAATGAACTCAAGGCCTGTCTTTCAGAGAGACCTAGAAAGGCTGGATGAATAGAGATCCCATGGGTAACAGGGCAAGTACAAATTCTTAGCAATTGAAATGGCCTAAACCCTGCAGTGGTGGAGGGGGCTGGCTGGCTGGGCAGCACTCAGCTGAGGACTGGGGATTCTGGTGGTAAATGGCTGACCATTCTGGTGGCAAATGGCTGACCATGAGTCAGCTACATTTTCTGGCAATGATGAAGGCAAAGCAGCATTTTCTGCTGCATCAACTCAAGCACAACCACTGGATCTAGGGAAACTGGTATTTGTGCTTACCTGCCACACATTAGATCTAACCTGGAATACTGTAGCCAGTTGTTAGTTGTCTCAATATGGGATAAGTGTAGGTAAACTTGAGTGAGTCTAGAAAAGGATCACCAAGGTGGTGAGGGGTTGAAGCAGATGAACTATGAGAAGTGGCTGAGAGAAATGCATTTGTTTTTTTCTGGAGAAGGCTAAGGAAAGACCTTGTAAAGAGTTACCAAAAGATGGACCAGAGCTCCTCTCTGAAGTGTATGGTGGGAGGATGAGAGATTAGACTAAAAATTGAAAAAGACTGTACAAACTGAGTATAAGGGGGGGAGGTGGGGTGTAATCACTGTAGGAATAATTAAATTTTGGAACAAGTTGCTCAGAGAGGCTTTGGAATCTCCACATTTGGAGGTTTCAAAGATCTGTCTGATCTGACCCAGCCTGGAGATTGAGATCCCTTCTGACCTGAAAGATTTTGTCTTTGGAAGTCCTTGGAAATCATCGTGAACACCTGCTCTTTTTATTTTTCCAATATCTGAATGGAGCAATGTAGTTTAGAATCCTCTCAGCTCCTGACTTAACAAGTTTTGGAAGTTGAATGCTTCTTAGCTGTGGTTCTTTTTAATCAAAGTCTCTGACTAGATTCTAAGCAAAATTGTGAACATTCTGTGGACTTGTTCCTGGTGATTTAAGCCTCTTAACTGTAATCCATATTTTTAATAAAAACACATCCAAATATATCTCTTGAAGGACTTTTTTTATCTTTTAACCAGTATTGTGTGCTAGGAGTTGTTGGCTTCCAGCCATGAAATTAATCCCAATTTACTGTAGTTAATAAATTCACTGAATTCATGGGCATTATTTGCAACAGCAGAATAAGAGGCTGATGATAGTTGTAGAATATTCATAATTTTCTTTATTTGCCTCTCAAACTGCAGGTAAGGAGTGTTTGTATAACAGTTTCATTTTATTCTGTTTAATAGGTATATTCAACAGAACACTTTTTTCCTTTAGAAGTCTTTTACAAAAATTAGGCATTTGACTGGGGAGTAGTAAAATGGGTATTTAATTTGAGGGTTCATTTTTGTAATAGAGAAGGCATTTTTGATAATGTTTTATCAGTAAAATTAGTGCAAGTTCTGTGAAAGTTAAATCATAACAGGCATAATGCAATGGTTTTAAGATATTAATGGATGGTCTGGTCTGTTAGCAGAGACTAATGGAAAATAAAAGCAGCATCATTCTTGATGCAAAAGGCAATATATGTGTCTGTAAAATCATTTGGGAAAAGAAAACCACATTGGTTATTGGAACCTTTTAGCACAGTACTTGATATTAGAAAGGTGTTTCATGGCTGTGTTGGCTTAATGTCTTTTACTCGGAGGTCTAATACAAGAGACCACTTAAACCTGAATTTTAGGCATGCTTCTTAAATTCTGTTGACTTCAATGGTGCTAAATACTTGGTCAGATTGAGAACCCAATTGTTTACATTTTTGTTAAAAGATTACAGTTAATTCAGTACACTAGATTCCATTTATTTGACATCCTAGAGCACTAAGCCTGTTTAATTTTCATAATACTGTTCAGTAGTCATTTTTCTGCATTCAAAGGACTGATTTTGTATGTGTGTACAATGAGAACAAAGCAAATATCCTGCATGTAACCTCATTAAAGTCAAGTGGAGAACATAATATGTGTCTGTAGTCACTAGTTTTTCTACTTAAAATTTTGAATTCCACTAACTTTGGAAGAACTTAAGTCAAACATGTGGAAAGCACACAGTGTTTGAATTTTGTGTAGTGATGTGAAAAGAGTGTTTTAAAGAATCTTTTGTCTGTTTCTTCCTCAGAAAAGCCAGCAGACTGACTACTCTGCTGCTGCTACTGATAATAATAAAAAGACTAAATTGACACACAGAGTTCTCTCTTCATCTTAAAGTGGCCCATTAAAAGCAGTGCTGTGCAAACAGCTGTGACCTTTAACTGTTCCTCAGCCTTGAAGGTGGTCTGTAAACATAGACTTTAGTCTGAAGTCTGGAGGAATTAACTACCTTGTTCTCTCTTGAGGTTGGTGGTGTTCACGTGGGGCAAGGTCTTTGTTACACCTTTGAACAAAACTATTATTACAATAATCAGGAAAACAATGAAAATCTCCAGCTTGATTCCTACTTTGGTCTGTTTTTTTCTAATTGAAAGTGAATCTCCCTGTAGGTCTTCTTGTCATGTAAAGTTCAAACCTCACCTCAATAAACTGATTGTTGGAAGTCAGACAAGAACAATGATGGTACTTTGGTGTTCTTCCAGCATGTCTCTGTTCAACCTTTTAACCAAGATCTAGAAGCTTGATGAACCAAGCAGACAGGGCTGTATTTGCGGATGCTTCTACTCTGACTTCTTCAGCACATGGATCTCATCCTGATGGACTGAGTTGAAAAGCAGGATCTGAGTGGAATGCTTGCCTTGGACTCTTGGAGGTTTTCCCTTTCCAATGTAAAGTTTCAAGGCCATAGCACAGGCTCCTGATGCTCATGAACAGGAAGGGTAGATTTCAAACCACTGTAACTAAAGTCAGCAGATAGAGTACAATCTGTGATTATATCTAATCTAATAGCAGTGCTGCATCACGTGGGATGGACAAGGCTTGTGTGCTTTGGCAAAGAAAGAGCTCTGGATCCAGGCCCTAGGCATAGGCTAGTTTTGACCTCAAAACCAGGGAATCTGTTGAGCAATCCACCTTTAAGCCAGTTTACAGCATATGAGAGACAGAGTACAATAATTACAAACCTCTGACAAAACAAATCTCAAAATTATCTAAACAAAATAAAAAGGGCAGAAAGAGCTTTCTGCTGGCACAGGTGGATACTGGATGCTTCATGTGTTTCCAGAAGGATGTTTTAACACCTGGCCAAACACAGAGCAGACAAGTTGTAAAGGCAGATTAAGTGCTGTAATAACAATCGTAGGTCATTTGCTTTGTAAGGAAACATAAATGCCTGAGATCCATTGAAAACAAAATTGGAAACAACAGATACTGGTCCTGAGTAATAACAATATTCATTGACAAGGTTCAGCTTGTACATACAGAGCATTAATTTGAAAGGAAAGCTGTGCTGCTTCCAGTATGGAAGGAATATTATTCTCCTGCTTTTTAGTTGTGTTTTACTATTAAGTGTAGTGTCTTGCTCAGTGCTCCCAAGTTTCAACACATTTTATATTAAGCCTTGCTTAACAGTTTGTTCTTGGGAATCAGACCTCTTGAGTATTTTCCTTTGGGATAAGTCTTGTTTTAAGTAAATGAACTTACTGTGTGTGTCAAGAAGAACGTACAGAGCAGTTTCTCAGTAGACACTGATTTAAAGGGAAGGAATTAATGCAATTGTAGATTCTTAATACTACTTTATTTTTGGAGAATGTGGTTTACTGAGTAGGGCACTGAGCTGACAGTAAGGAGACCTGGTTTCCCTTTGCTCTTCTGAGGATCTGCTTTATGTCCTTGAGCAGGTCACTTGCTCACACTTGGTTTGCCATGTCTTGTTGGCTGTAAACTCATTGGACTGTCTGGTGCCATGTGTTTGAGCAATAGAGCTGTGACCACACCGTGTTCTCAGCCAGGGTTTCTGAGCACAACAATGATCTTGATAAGGCACATTTGGGTTGTTACAACAAATGTATCAGTGACCATATTGTGACATACTGAGTGAAGGTGGGGAAAAGAGTAGGCAACTAGCTTGCTGGAAGCACTGCATTTCACTGTGTTATACATCCTGAATATCTAAAAATACTTCAGGATTGGCTTCACTGAAAGATGGCATGTTGGTAACAACAAATGATCTTTAATTGTCTGAATAGTTAGTTGAGAGATTAATAGATGCTTGGTCTTTAGGTCTGCTCAGTTAGCTGTTAAGGTATCTGAAAACCTGTATTCCACTTCTGTTGGAAAATAGTCTCAACATATGTAGATACCAGTAGTAGAGACTACTGTATTAACATGTAGAGTTGTTGAAGAATCCCAGGATATGGTTTATTTTGTCCCTTTTAGTCAGGGTGGTAATTAGAGTTCAGACATTGGACGATCATTTGGAAAAACACTTTTCCTTTTACATTATCTGGTTGAAGGGGGCAAGAGAGAAAAAACACATGAATTGAGATACCATTAAAGATCATAAATGTAATGGTCTTTTAACAATAAAAGCTCATCCAAATTCATAGGACTTCAAAACAATCAGGTAGATTTTTCTCTGTACTCTGAGGAAGAAAATTCATGTAGGATGATGTTGTTTGGTCCTGGGTGTGGTGGGACTCAATGGGAAGGGATCACTTTGTTGCTATCTGTTTCTTTCCATCCTTATAAGGTTATGATTTTTATTCTTACTTGTAACAGTTTTGTTTGTCTGGTTGTTATTGTTTGGTTTTTGGTTTTTGTTTGGTGTTTTTTTTTTCCCTTTTACTTTCTTTGATCCACAGAAGAAATATAATCTTTAGAGCCTTCATCAAAACAGAGTGACTTGCTGTATTTCATATCAAATCCAAAGGGAGCAGCCTCCTCTATGTTAAAACAGACATTGTTTATCTGCATCTCTGCATGTCTGCTAGTCAGATTTGGAGGGTAATATGAGACAACTCTGACAGGTAGATAAAATACAACTATAATTGTCTGACTGGTTGGAACAATTTTCTTCTCCCATTTTCTGTCTTCAGTACTGTTTCCTGAAAGGAAAAAAAAAAAGTACAACCAGATCTCTAAAAATATTAACATTCCTTTAGTTTTCAGAGAAATGAAACTTTCTCAAGTGCTCTTGACAGTTTGAGTTTATATTGTCCAGATACTTATTCTTCAGGTTCCACTGTTGTACCTTTGTGTTTTCTAATCTAGAACCTGCTTATAATACTTTTTGCATTTAAAATAAGAGTTCAGTTACTATCCAGAACTGTGATTTTCCTTGCAGTCACCTGATGTGTCTGCTTTGGGACTTTATGATGTTGTTTCATTCCATAAAGAATAACCATGGATGATCTCAATGATGTGAAGTTCTGTAATAATATGCTATAAATAGAGCAGCAGCTAAGGATTGTGGTTCTGTTTTATTCTTATGTCAATGCTAGTCTTCATTACTTCTAATATCTTATATTCCTTAAGGTTGACATATATAAGTTTTATGTATGTTAGGCCCTTAATTTTGCATACAGTAGTATACTTCAATAAAGAATATGAGGGAGATGTCAAATGTGTACTCATTGCAGTCATTCCTGCTAGTACAAAGTGAAAGTGAGATGCTTGTAAATGAGAGTATTAATTTGCTCCCTCTGTATTTATATAAACAGCCAGTCAGGCTATAGAGGAAGGCAGAATTTTATTATTTTTTTTTTTTACATCTTCTCCAGTTTAACAGTTAACAAAATATATATACAAAAAGTTGACAAGAAAAGTGGTGCCTCTCACAGATTTCAGAATGCAGAAGATCTGACAACCTGATTATTACTTAATCAAGTTAATTTAAGTTTTAAAATTGTAATACCCTCTGTTTCTGCTTTTGATTCTGTTTCTCTCCAAAGCAATGGCCTAATAGTCAGGGCATTCATATATTTAGTCTGTTGTCTGTGGGGGAATTAAGAGCTTTGTATTCTTTGTATGCCCATGTTCACCTACACTTGCTTTAATCTGGGGTATCAACCATCTTTGAGTGCAATAGTGCATCTTGGAATGCAGGTGTGCAGTACTTAACAATAGCTGTTGCTATTCAGTGACAGCTGAATTGCTATTGAGTATTCACAGAATCACAGAATGTTAGGGATTGGAAGGGACCTAGAAGATCATCTAGTCCATATTCAGTACTATCAATTCAGAAGTGGGAAGAGACATGTGATATATCCAGAGTCTCTGGGTAGTGATATTCTCATGACTTTGAAATACATGCCAGGGTGATTTATTTTTCCCGCCCCCTTCCCCCCCAGCTCCTTCACACCTGCTGTTAGCTCATGTTAGAAGTGAAGTCTTGTCTTAGAATTTCCTTCTACTGATTGTGTTATGTTGTTATAGAGCAGTCATGGAGAAAGTTTATGTACCTTTGATAAGAACATGACAGCCATGTTTATTATTCAAATTAGGAATCTTAGCTATGATAATAGGCTTAGCCATATTAATAGGATTCTTCACTAAACAGCAGCATTCCTTGTTTCAAGTTACCTTCCAAATCTAAGTATCAAGATCCAGTTGTTCTACTTGAAAATATTATATGCAGGGAAGAACCATTCATTGTAAGGGAAGAAGGTTAAAGAGAACATAGACTATTGGGTTACAGAAGACATAGATGGAACCAAAAAGCACAATTTCCCTTGTGGCATTCTAGATGGCAATACAGACAAAAAAAAAAAAAAAAAAGGCTCTTAAAAAGAAAGAGGGGAGTTGCCTGCAACACTTCACCCCCTTCCTTGAAGAAAGAACCCTTCTTTGAATTGGTTTTATGCCTGAGAAGTGACATTGAATGTGAACAAAAGCATGATGCCTAGCTGAACTTCATCTCTGTAATTTTATTTTCTGTTGTTGTGCTTGTTGTTTTCATGCTTTAAACACTTGATGCCTTCAAAAAGCAGCAGTGGGCTGTTCTTCCATTCTGGGGTGTAATCATGCATAGACCTGGACTCTTCCCAGGGATGAACTTTACTCATTCTTTCCACCTTCTTCCCTAAAACCTAATGCTATAGATTTATTGTGTTTACCAGCTGTCCCTTGGATGAGTGCTAGCATGGTGTCAAAGGGTACAGCAAGGGTGCTGAGTACCATATTCAGTGCTCTGTTCTGAAGGTCTCAATCTCAGTTAATTTTGTCAGTTGTTAATTTAAGATAATACTGAAGCTCCCAGTATTGTTGTTTGTGGACAGTTCTTTTAGCAGTGCAAGTTCTTCATTGCTGAAACTTGTTTTGAGGATGCAGAGCTGTTCCAGAGCATGTGCTTTTGTTTCATCACAATCAGAATCTATATTACTTGTAAATAAAAAGACATTTCTTACACATTGCACAAAAAGTTGCAGTTTTTAGTACTGGATCTTGAAGTATTTGGCCCATGAGAGTATAATTGAACCAAATTGTTCCACACCTTAGGGCAATTATTTTTTCACTGATTTTGACTCTACGCTATTATTATTGCTTAATGAGGAGCTAATGTAATTTCAGATGAAGCCACGTGGCTGTTGGATAGAACAACTGATGTTTTATTTCCCTCATGACAAAATATACTCTCTTCAATTAAAATCTAAGAAGTAAAATTAGTACCAGTGAAAAATTTTGCAAGAATTAGTGTCAAGGCTGAAGCATTTTATTCTGTGTATATAAATTACCTGGATAATGAGATTGAAAGCAAGTTGTTGGAGTATATGCTAATCCATTAACTTAGTGGAGACGACTTAAACACAAATCTTTAGAGGCAGTGGAAAGAAGGGGATCATTATAATACTTCTGACAGGTTCTTTTCTACTGAGTTACTATGAAGTACAAAGCTGGAGCACCAAACTCTAGAAGATCTATTTAGCAGTGAAATTGCATAAGCTAGAGATGAGGGAGTCTGTTTTGAAGCCAGCAATAGCTGCCTTCCCTGGTGGACGTGCAGAGCCATATTCCTGCAGCATGCTCTTGGCAGGCTTGGATTTACCTGCTTGTCTAGCTGAGGTGGCCGTGACAGGATTTGTACTTTAGCACTCTCTGCCACTTTCATTTCCTATGTAGGAATAGTTGCCACTTGGAAAACAGTTCCCTGCAGCCTGGCAACGCAGCTGCTTTGTTCTTCTGCCACTTTTGGTACTTGTAACCTCCAAAAGGTAACATTAGGGTTATTCTTCTGGAGCGGAACAAGTAAATATCACTGCTTAAGTTTAGGGTTGGAGCCACCAGCAGTTTAGCAGACTAGCAGCAGGAAGGAGCAATTTTTTGGAAGCAGTGGGATTTGCAGAGGAACAAACCGCTCAGTTTGCACGTTAAGCTCAATTATTCCGTCTTGATTGAAAATTGCTAAAGCATCCATTTAATGTTCATTACAGAATTATGAGTGGGAGGAAGGAGTGTTTGACATTGTTTAGGTGGACCCCATATATCTTATAGTTAGAAAATCTAAAATGTGAGGACTGCTATTGAAAATAGAATACTTTTGATTAGGAGAAACCCCCCTAAAGGGATCTTGACTTACCCTTTTCAAGGACAGGTGGTTCATCTGCCTTTTTCCAGTAATCAGGGTCTTTCCCTAGTAGCCATGAATCTTCAGAGGTGATGGAGAGCAACCTCAGAATGCCTGCCTTCCCCACATGCTCAGTCACTCCATCTGATAGCACAGGCGTGTATGAACAATTGACTTCAGTGCTCCCTCCCCTTTCTCTCTGTCTACTGTGGATAATGCCCCACTTCTACAGACCCTGCTTAGTGATCAGGTGGAGGCAGATATGAGAGTTGAGAGGCATCCCTGCCCATGACAGGGAGGTTGGACTAGATGATCTCTAAGGTCCCTTCCAACCTAGGCCATTCTATGATTCTATGAGCTTATACCCTACTGCAGACTGTGTCTACACGGTCATATTGGCATTAAAGCTGGATGCTGTGGGATGGGGAAGGAAAGAATGATTGAGGCTGTTAGGCCATGGCTGTCACATCATGTGCTGTGGAATAATAATGAGCTGACCTCAGTCTGACCAGTTTCCAGCTGTGGCTACTCAGAAGACTGAAAAATTAAACACTGTAGGATAATGAAATATTAAACCAGATAAAAGATAACTCCAGTCCCTGACATAGCAATAATTTAATATTAGCACCTAAATTTTATTCAGTGCTGTAACAATGCCTATTCTTTCCACCCTTTACAGTGATCTGTCTCGTTCCTCTCCGTGCTTTAGTCATTGGCCATGGGATTGCTTTCTCATCCCACTGTGATGTGGGAACATTTACTTAGGACGTGAGTAGAATAGCACTTACAGAAGCAGTAGGGAAAAGTCACATCAGGAATTACCTATGGCTGGCAGTGTGAGGAAGTGTTGTTAGCAAGAGCAGTTTAGTTATACGGATCTGTATTTTCAAGCTGGTCATACATCCATCTAATTGCTGAGTTGTTCAGTGGAAGCATGTTCTTAAAATCCTATGGGGTGAGAATAAATATCCACATAGATTTACCTGGTTTAAGGCACTTAACCTGGAATTAATTGGAACAGGTATTGTCCCAGCTGGGGCCTAAAAAAAGGCACAAAAAGAATCCTATATCTTTCCATGTCTGTCTTTTGTATCGGCTACATGGGTTCCCCTCTGCATTTATGCTGGAATAGTATTTTTCCTAATGGAAAAATGACTTAAGTTGCATACTGCTGTGAAGCTGGGTATCCAAGTCCCCTGGGAAGCTCTGAAAATCTTCTACAAAAATTTTATTAATGGAACTCTTACATTTTCTTACAGGACTGATCTCATAGCTATTGTTCTTTCAGAAAATGGTGAAAAGTAATGGGGTGGTTCTGTTGCTGGTTTTTTAGGATGTGCTGATATGAGTTGTTTAATATGATTTGTGAGAGGGTATCAATTAAAATCAAGATATCCAAATATCAGGGAGGATTTGTATCTCAAATCAAACTGTCCTGGTTTTGAAACTCCCAACAGAAACAGCAATGCCTCAAACAGCAGTTTGGGGAACACTAGTGTTCTTTTTGGCCTATTGCTTAAAAGTAAACTTCCTATGTAGTGATGATACTGCACGGTTTCTTCTGCCTCAGTAAAAAAGAAAGATCTTAAAAATAAATAGATAAATTTATGACTCTAGTCTTGAACCTGAATTTTAGAGTTTATTTAAAAGGTTTCCTAAGTTCAGGGGTGAGAGCTAAGGTTGTAAACATCTTCATTTGTTTTTGCTTAATGCAGTAATTGCTCTGCTATGTTGTTTTAGTGAGCACCTAAGAAAATTGCAGGACTTGCAATATTCAATTACAGCTCTACACTGGCATGATCTCATTTTCTTCCCCCCCACCTCCCCCCCTTTTATTTGTGCACTTAATGTGTTCACTATAGCTCCTGCTCCTTTTCCTGCTGACTGCATTATGTTTTGGAGCAGCACTCTCCTTTCATGCATAATGGTAGATGCCCATTGCGGATCACTTGTGAGAGAATGTGATGACTCATAGGTATAGTGTGAAGTGCTTTCTGCATTCTAATTTAAATGATAATTACTCCTTTATGAAAGGGCCCCCAAGTGCAATTGAAATTAATTCCTACCCTCAATAAACAATGGGTAGTGTTAATAGTAAAACAACAAAACAAAAACAGAACTCAAACACACAGCAAACCTGAGATGTCATTTTTTTCTCTGTGCAATTCTTAAATCTGATATAATCATAGTTACTAGAAAAAAGTGCCCAAGGCCAAAAAGGAAGTTTCTGAGCTCTGCTCAGAGTGGTACAAAAGAGTTGAAAATAAAGATCTTGTATATAAAAAAAGCTGCCAATCATGATTCTACCCCTCAGATTATCTGATCTTTTCTTGTCCAAAGCTCGATGGCATTGTTATTTGCTGATGAATCCTTGTCAACAACCCAGATAGGTAAGAGCCTGACAAATAATCATGTTAATTTACCTGTCTCTCAGACTAACAGCAGAAAATATATATACCTAGCACATGACATGTTTCTGTCAGTACATCCCATCAGGAGCTACCTAGAGACATACCAGTCTCAAAGATGTGGATACTGGTTTTCCTGCTTAAATGATCTGCATCTGTGAGGAATTTTCCATGGTGAGTGAGACTGGTTGCAGTGACAAATTATAGAATACAATATTAAGTACAATAAAGTAGTTTTCCAAGTAGATTATTAGCATTACCATTCAGATGGCAATTAGGCAACTCAAGTCCTAATAAATGGCTTGGAAATGAGCTGTTGCATTGCTGGAGAGGATGGTTGTTACAAGCTTTCTCTGTCACAACTCCAGATTCCTTTGCTTTTTTGTTTTTTTTTTTTCATCCCCTGCTTCTCTCCATGCAGTACTCCTCTTGCTGATGAGTCTGGCATTCAGAGCAGTTTTTCCCACTGGGTCTAAAAACCTTTTGACCTTTCCTTTGCTCTTCAGTTAATGTTCCAATTTCCTATCTTAATTTCTAGTCTGTTCTTTTCCCCCTTCTTTTTTTAAGTTTTGCTGTAAGTACAGCAGCTGTAGTGTAGTTATAACCTAAACATATATATATTTTTGTGCATTTAATTGTGTTACAGTTTTCTCAGCTAAATTATGTGCATAAGTTTGTGTGTTTTTAACAAGTCACCTCTCGCTGTTGCTTTTGTGTCTTGGGAGGTTGCAGTCTCCTGCTGTTTTTTGTGTGTGTTTGGGTTTTTCTGTCTGTTTTTTTGTGTGGGGCGGGACAGGTAACACAATACTGTTTTCACTAGCAACTTTTATCTTCGCTGTGATTAAATTGATATTTATACAATACTAGTCAGAAGAAAGCCTCAGTCAACACACTGAACATAGCCACAAATACTACAGTGGTCAGTGTGCTTCTGCACACCTTCCCTAATAAACAAACACTTTTACAGAAGTAGGGCGCCTTAAGCCATATCAATCAGCATTTACTAAAGGCAAATTATTACTCATCTTCTGTAACAAAGGTGAAATGTATTTGGGCTGTTAACGTGGAAGTGAAGAAATTGTTTGCAGAGGTAGATTCCTCAAGTTTTTTCCACTGTGTAAGTTAATTGTAATTTTTGTATTGTGGGCTTCCCTCGCCACTGTTTTCTCTCTGTTGTCCATAACCTCTGGTTGGCCATGGAGCCTCTTACATAGGCATTTCTAAGAGTTGCTTATTGCCCTGAACAGCAGTAGTGGGTCATTTACTGAACTTGTTTCCCCAGCCTGCTGTGCTGTGCATGCTGCCTGTTTGTTGTGAGTTTGGCATCAGTGTTATTGCAGAGACAGGCTATGCTTTGCTCCAGCAAATCATATCAAATCTGTGGCTTTGCTTTTTCCTTGTGCCAGAGGCAAACATACCTGGAATTAACAAAGGATGTTAAATTTTCCAGCATTCTTGAGTTTTAGGCTGCGAGACCCTGTAGCCTTCTCCTGCTTAGGTCTTTCTTTACATTTTCTTTGCTTTCTTCCAAGGAGTGAAAAAACACTGAAACAAAATAAATGCTCCATCCCTAATGGTATAGGTGTGATATAAGTAATAATAATAAGCTCAATCCTGGAGCTTACTCAGGTGGTGTTTGTGACACAGCAATAACAGCAAGGTTTATATTAGTTCTGTCTTTGCTTATTTGTATATTTTTTGTGTGTGTCTCAAGCATAGGAATGGGGCTTTCAAATGACTGAAGTTGGATTTTCAAAAGGCATCTGGAAGGCAACCTCAGTTTCTGAGTTTACACTCAAGATCCCAGCCATTTCTGAGGGTGAAGGCTGTACAAGGAATGCAGTCAAGCATAGCACGGCCCGATTCATGTAGGAAAACGTAAGATAGCAAATGACATTAGCAGAGGAACTGAGAATCTGCAGTGAGCAGTGCAGACTCTAGTGATCAGGTTAGCCAGATCCTAGCACTCAGACTGCTGTCTGTCTGACATCTTTCCTGTAACTTCCTATCCACGGAGGATGTGCCCTGTACTTTCCTTTGATCCACTCGTGCTCTTTGATTCCTCTGTGCACATGTGGAAGATGCATGACAGGGTGACACTGACAGGAAATAAATTGTTTGTGTCCTAAGCCACTGGGACATGAACTCTGATACCAGATGGAGAATGGGAACGGGGAATACAGAGACTTTGGCCTTGAGAAAAGTCAGAGGGAAAAGGGAAAGCCTGGCCATCTCCAGGCTGATAAGCCAGAGCTGTTCAGCCGTGTCCAGGCCCATGTTCTAGTCCCAGCAGTAACAACCTCTTCCCTACTCTTGATAAGCAACTACCTCTTTCAAGCAGCAAGACAGCTCCCATTCCTCTTTCCCAGCAGTTTTCATTTTCTTTTCTTCCTTCTGTCTCCTTCCCTATGCCAGTGGCAGCATCAGTCAACTGTATTCCAGACACAGGAGGCATTTGGCTGGCTGACAGAGAGCTGCTGGTATGGTTGTACTGCTCCTGTGTGCGTCTCGTGCCCCAGTTTAAGTGCTGCACTGGTGGGATTGTACTGAAGTAAACTGTTTTTTCACAGAAGGCTTTAAAGCTGAGTGGAGTATGTTACAGGTCTGAAAGGGAATGGACTGAGTCCCTGAGCAGCTGCAGTGTGTCTGGCAGTAGAGATCACTCTGAAGTCACTGGCCACATACACAGAGTCAGGAAGGGCTGGATGATGCAGCTGAGGTCCTAGCTAGACCAACTCGGGTGAGAACACTGGAAATGGTGGAGGGGGTCAGCAGGGCAGATGTGTTAGTAGTGTTTGATGTTTGCATTGGAGCTCTCAGGAATGGAGAGGCAGTACTGTGCAATCTTTCAAGAGCTTTTTTTTTTTTTTTTGAGCACTTCTCATTCTTCTATTAAAAACTCTGCAAGCCTGGAAGGCATGAAAGATGCTGTGGAATATGTCCAACCATGGCATAGCTGCCTTGGGGTCCCCATGAAGCAGTTCCATTGCTATTTATGTATGAAAATCCAGTGGAAGATTGTAGGGATGCAACAGTCAGCCTCATGTGACTTGCATAAAGAGAAGTGTCTCCTGCATTTCTCATTGAATTGCTGTATATGTAGCTACAAAATGCACTATCTTAATGTGATTTATTCGTGTATATAGTCAGAATTTTCTTATTGGGCTTTTAACATCTCAATATTTTCTGTGTTCTCATTTTTAGCCCACCTTTTAATTTCTCTAGAGTTATTAATGTTTGGAAAAAAAAGTCATGTTAAAATAGCCATTCTTTTACTGCAGTACACAGGGTGGGGTGAGAGGGCACTCATGCAGAAGGGTAGCGAGAATCCAAGGGAAGGAAAGGCAAAGATCACTGGTATGGACAGGCTGGCTAGGGTACAGTGAATGTTTGGGAATTTTAAAAATGTTCTCATTTACTAATGATTCTGCTTCTAAAAACTGGATTTTTTTACAACATCAACTTGCACATAATCACTCATTTCAGACAATCTGCTTTTATTAAACAGAGACAGTTTTGAATCTTATTGACCTGGAGAACCCTGGTAGTGGAACATTTGGATTGCAATTGTGTGCAAAGCTGGCAGATGTCCTGGAGCCCCAAGGACTGTCCAGCACCAGGTGGGGTTCTACAGGCCCCAAGTGCTGTCCAGGGCTGAGTGGAATCTGTGCAAGGTTTGGCTGGATCCATCAGAACTCTTTATAAGCCAGAAAAGAGACTTGAAAACAGATATGTTTGCTTGTGAGGTTTTCTTAGGCTTTTAGTGCATTACTATGCTAAGTTGATTCTGTTTTTCTCTGAGTTTTTGTATAAACTTATTCACCTTTATGAAATATGCAAAGGCTAAAACTGAAATCAGGAGAAACAGGAGCAACTTACTGGCTGAGCGAAACTAATGTGTATCATAAGGGGAACATAGGTAAATATCTCTGAAGTTGCTTCAAAACTTGCAAAACCTCTGCTCAAAACACTCATAAAACACAGCTCTTTTTTTTCTTCTGATTTTTTTTTTTCTCCTTGTGAGGAGACAAACAGGGAAGTTGCTGCAAAAGATGGAAACACTTTTTTTTTTTCTTCTTCTTCTTTCTTTTTTAAATTATTCATCCCAGTTATTTATCATGCCATGGTACTTCTTGATTCTAGCCAAGATTGAGAGGGGAATGCCAAAATGTGTTCAGAGGGAAATTAATGTATTATGCAAGAGGTTCCAATAGATCATTCAGATGTTTAGGATTATTATTTGAAAGAACTAAACTTCCAAGCCACATGGAGCTTGGTAGCCTAGTTATTGCAGTACAGCAGACTGTTATACTAAGTGCCAGACTAAATTCCTGTGCAGTTAAAATTTCAGACTTTAACCTTCACTTGTTAGATATTACCATCTGGGTTTGCTCAAAATTGTTTTCCAAAATTGTAACATGATGCTGTTTGGGTTTGTATAGGTGTCTAGAGTTTTTTGTTTGAAGATTTATTTTAATCTTCAGTATTTGCTATTTTTCCATAGTGTCTTCCCCCCCCCCTTTTTTTTTTTCTTCTTAGTGTTTTTTTAAAGTGAGGGCCATGGCCATTTAAAGTAAAATGGAATTTTAAATTTTTTTTAAATGGAATGGACAGGTAGTAGCAATGAGGCTGGGATAGAGAACAGTACTGTGTGAGATGAGCTGTGACAAGTCATATTTGAAGTTAGACCTCAAATATTAATTTTTTGCTAGTAATTTGTGAAGGATTCAAAGTTGGACATATCCCTGTATATTGTTTGAGACCTTGGTATATCAGAACTCTGGGAATGTTTTGTGTGGCGCTGGACAGAAAATATTACACAATATGTGTGTATTTATTGTCATTGAGTTCTTTTTGTTTGTGGTTTGTTTGAATGGTTTGTTTATTAAAAAAAAATATAAACATGAGAAGCAATCCATATGAGAAGCTATCTGCAGTGTATGGTAAGAAATTGTTGTAGTGATGTTACAAACACCATGAACAATGTGTTTATTGTGTATGAACAATGCTGCATATTCTTGAATACTCTCTAATGTTATCTCACTGACTTACTATTGTACTTCAACATACTGTGATAACTATTTGCAAACAGATCTTTGCTGTCAGATGCTCCTGTAACAATCTCTTTGAAAAAATTCTCATGTCTGCTAATTTTCCAAATGGAATGTTAATTACAGTCTCCTGAGCCTGACTGAGAGAATATCTCATAATAGTACAGGAGAGTATTTTGTACATCCAATTCCCAAAAGCTAGTGTATTCCTTAGAAGTAGAGTCAAGAAGACTTTTCCCCTCCTCAGAGCGAGTCTTTTGAAAGTCTGGTTCTAGAACCATGCAGTCATTTGTACATGAAATTGTTCAAGGTGATTGAAATCTGAAGATGGGATTGCTTTGGGTAAATGTTAGTAATGAATGTTGTCCAGCAAGTGAAGGAAGCTGTAATTAAGAGAAGTTGTGGCTAAACAGCAGTCAGAAATGATGTTCTTCTATGGATCAAGGTCAGCATTAAAAGGTACTGATCATCATTAGTATGATAAGACCAATTAATTGAAACAGCACAGATTACTACCTCATGAATCTGTGGCCATCCTTTTTCTTAATAATCTCTTAAAGCACTTGGTGGTCCGTGGGGAACTAATCCTGACTTGCAGTTCTGTGCTACAAGTGCCTCACAAAGAAGAGGTGGTCTGTTAGGGTCATCTTCTTCGCAGCTGTATTAGGATGTGGATAGAATAAGTTCAATTAGTGATTTAACTAGTGTAAAAACTTTTCCATCCACAAGTTAGCTTGATTTTTTTTTTAATGCTTTAATATATCTGTGAGAAATATAAACTCTACTTACAGTAACCTCAGTGCAATACTTGTAACAGTAGTCAAGCATTATGTGTTACTGTACTTGTATGTAATGTATTTTTTCCATAGAGAAAAACTGAGGCACAGAAGTGATAGTTGGGCACACGAGATGTCTACAGTGGACTGAAATAGGGAAGAGGTATCTGGGGCTTACACTTTGAGTACTCAGTCTCCATCCTGGGGATTAAGAAAATGGAAGTTATCAGATTTGCCTTATACATTTCCCCTTGTATTGTGGTGGCTTTAAATGTTCAATTTAAGTGAAGAATTATTCTAGTAAAAACCAAATATATTTCTAAAACCTTGCTCTTCTCTTCTCTAGTTTTAGAGATCAGAGCACTTCACTGGGGGAATAAGGTCTATAAAAATTACATTCTTGCCATTATGAAGAAATTATTTCCTGTTACACAGTTTATTACTAAAATGCAGCTCTAACTCTGTAATAGTTGATTACGAATGTGCCTTTTATGAGCTGTTAGAATTAGTACTCCAGATGCTGTCTCTGGAATTAAGATATTTTAGCATTTCTAAATAAAAATCTGGATCCAAATCAGGACTTGAATTAAGTTTTCACTGTCACCTTGTATCTTTGATGAAATTTGTAAACTGCTAAGGACTCTTTGGACCTGATGCTTCCAATATTTTTATCAAGTGTGAGCACTGTTCTTGTGGTGTGTCCCAATAATAAGAGGTTCTAATTCTGAAGTCTCTAGTGATCTAGCACTTCTAGTGCAAGTGATTCCAGTTTACATCGCTAGATGCTATCATTGCTGTTTGCAATTTGCTTCTCATTATGTCCTACTATAGTTCACCAGTTATTCTATGGCTCTAAAGATTTCAGCCAGTATATGCAGTTATGCAGTTTTAAATCCCTAGGAATTCCAAAGCAGAATTGTAGCTGTGTTCTTGATTGCCCTGGACTCTATGGTGTTCATTTGTATAGCAGTTACAGGAATATCAAAGATTGCCCCCTCTGATAGGACAGCAGAAATTATAGAGTTTGCTTAATTAGCAAAGTATTAGCCATGTAAAAAGTGGTGGCTTGAAATGTGAGTACTTGCTAGGTAGAGAAGGAGGAGGTAACTTATCAAATTAGTCCATATAGATCTAAAGTGAGAGCTTTACAATGTAGAGAATTTTATAAACCTCATTAAGATAGACGGGTGTGGGTTAAAAATACCTGGTGAAATGTCATGTCACTGAAGGGCACTGAACAGTACAAAGTGTGCTCTACTGCTACAAGGAAAAATGCAGCTACCGACTGTCGGGAAGAGTAACAGCTGGTTCTCGATGCTGTTGTTTTTATTGGGTTATAGTGATGGCTGTTTGATCTAACTTGCTCTGAATAGTTCGTCATAAGGCTCCATGAAGTGACCATTGAAGGATGAAGGTGTTGAAGTTATCTTGTAAAATATATATCTATATATTTATCCTTTTATTTTATTTTTTTTTCCCTGTAGATAAACAAGTGAGTGTATGGAAAGCAAAGAAAATAAACTAGTGTTCTGATATATTTTCTTCAAAATACTTTTGTAGCCCTTCCAAAACCTGAACTGTAATACTAAAATGATTGGATTTTTTGTTATTATGGTAGCATAGAATTCTAGATTAATTCACCTAGTTTTTAATCGGTCACTATTTAGGCTGCTTATTTCAACACTAATATGTCTACTCTTCCACTCAGTACCCTAAATGTACTGCTTATAAGTAACCAGCCTGGAATTGTGGATTGTCTCTGAAATGACATTTTCAGTCAGAGTTTTCTTTACTTTGTTTCTACTATAGCCATCCTTACTCCATTCCAGATCTTCCAAATCAATGCAGAGCTTAATGAATAGTGATTATTTTCATAATGAGTTCTGTTAATAATCCAAGCAGTTGATTTTTCTGACTTTGTTACAGTAAGAGAAAATAACTTAAATGACAGAGATGAACAGTGACACCTCGGGGACTAGTATTAGTTTATATTGAAGAAAAAAAGCAGGCTACGGAAAGATACATTCTTGCTGTATAAATGGCAGGTGCACGTCTTGTGTGCACGTCTTGTCTTATTGCCAAAGGGTTTGGATGTGCTTAGGAAAATCAAATCACTGAAGTCTTTATTTTTATTGCTACTATTTATTCTGATATATAGGCAGTCACAGTTTGTCTCTGCAAAATGCAATAGCTATAAAATACTCAATGAAGTATTTGCTTCTTGGCAGTAGCTGGCTACAAATGTGATGGATTAATGTAGTGCAGCTGACATCCAGAGAAACACAAGAAATTTCTTCCTAGAATACAAAGGTGGTGTTCTCCGTGCTTGAAATCAGCTATGCATTGGATCTCCCAAACAGTCCCCTCCGAAGGAAGGGCTGAAGTGTCTGCGAGCACAGTGCCCTCTGAAAGGTGCACAGATGTGCATGGACTGAACCCCTTTCCCTCGGGTGTTTAACTGAGCTGCTCGAACCAGGTCTGAGCCTGGCAGGCTGGGATCCTTCCCCTTTGGAGTTAACAGCAAGCAGCTCCACGTGGCTGTATAGATCTGCTGAAGAGATGACAGCAGTGTATGATGTCATGAGTTTGTTAATGTATCAGGACAATCTTTGCTCTATAATTCACCCTGGAATGCAGCATAACCTTGCTATTTCTGTTGGTCTAGTGTAGAATTCAAATATGCAGGTCTAGGAGATTGTGTCTGGAATACAAAATCCTCTTGGAATACATGCATCCTGAAGCTTCCTCTCAATTGTGTAATGTCTGGTGAGCCTTCCTAATGATTTTGCTGCCAAACACCCTTGTACAGTTTAATTCCCTTTTCCTCCCTTCATATCCTTTCATCTTCCCTAATTATTTCTTCCTCATGATGTGTCCTGCATTCTTGAAACACCTTACGACTAGAATTTAGGGTAACTTCAGGTCTATTGTGCTTCTGAAAACATTGCTGTTGCTGCTAAGTACGTTTCCCCAAAGTTTTGAACCAGAAAACACTGCTCTTGGGAGTTAAACCCTTTCAGATAAAGAGTTAAATTTCCCCTCTGACACACTGGGAACATACCTTTCCATGTTTAGTACGGTGAAGACTCTGGAAGAACATATGTCATAATGGATTATCTTTATTAGCAAGTAAAAAAAAAATAAGGAACCTGTGTACTCCTTATAAAAAGAGAAATAATTGCTGTGTAAAAGTCTTGAGAAAAGGGAAGTGAAATCTCCATGTAGAGAAGCAAGAAGTAATAATATGTTCACAGAACTGCTTCTGAATGGATTTCTAGTGAGCTATCGGCTCTTTATGAACAGTGACATGAAGGGAAAAGCTTAGCATTTCACAGTGTGTAGAACAAATCTGTCAGTTTTTAAATGATTGTCTCATAAAATTGCAAGGTGGCACTGAGCAAAATAGGTTTATGGCAGGCGCTTGCCTCTAGAAAAATGGGGCTGTGAATACTGGCACAAATAGAACTGGCAGAAATTGTTACAGTATTTGTCTTTTTGCGACTGGGGCTGGGGTAATCAATAAACCTGTCTTTGAATTTCAGTGTGACACTGGCTCCGCTTGTCCCTCGGAGAAGCGGCTGCTGGCGGTGGCCGCAGCCCCGTTCACAAAGCAAACGTGCCCTCTGCAGGGCACTGGGAGAGATGCGTCTGGAAACCAGTGAGCCCAGGAGGGGCAAAGCGAGTGCTCGCTGGCTCGGCTACTATGCAGTGAGTAATAGACTCCCCGAGGTGGAAATCGGAGCGGAGTGAAAGTAAATATGACAGCAACGCATAATGCCGCAGAGCTCTGCCGTCACCCTCACCTCCCCCTTTGTTTGCTGGCTTCGCTTTAGAATGTTCGCCTCTCTTTTGAGGTTGGCTCGTGTCTTTTGAGCAAATGAGTTTTACTGGTATGAGCTCTCCTGGGCAGTGGTGTCCACAGGCAGGCTGCTCAAGTGTTGGTGCTTGCTTTCGAGGCTTTCAGGTACTGCAGTGCTCTGTGGTAAGCTTCTGTTCCTGACCTATGGAATGGAGAACAGAAAGGAAAGCAGTGGAATAGTAAACCACAGGAAAAGGGACAACTGAGAGTTCAGATAGGAATTGGAAACAAAATATGGAAATGAGAGAAAGGTAGATGACTTTTAAAAGTTTATTATGAACATGAGTACTCAAAAGTAGTCACTGGAACTGAAGAAAACTTCTTTTAGTAAGGAAATAGAGAGCAAATAGTAGTGTTGTTGTATTTATCATTGGTATATTTAACAGGATTAGAATTCCTTTTGGTTTATAGATTGATTAGAGTAAGTTTACTGGGAGTAATATTCCTGTTATATTGTACCATAGAAGAGGAATAAAACTTGGCTTAATGAGACTTTAGTTTCCATGGATGTCCATTAAACTGGAAGATAAAAAGCATTTGCATTTTCTGAGTTGAAGTCACTCTTGAGAGAAAGCCTGGAGTGAATTGTTATTTGGGAGTAATTGTTAGATTAGGGGAAAAAGGAAAACAGGAAGAACTAGGATGTCTAAAACAACTCTTCTGAAAAACTAAAACAAAAGTTGATCCAAATGTTGTCATTGCATTGCATTTCATATGCTCCTACTGGCACCGAACAGATGTATATGCTGGGTATGGTGGAAGTTGTAGTTAGATCCATTGCTAAATAAATGCCTTTGTGCCACAGCTCTGGCTATTCAGTTGTGTTATCTCACCTACCTAAAATATTACTTCTTGAGGGTGTTAACTTTGTGTTTTCTCTCTATGGATGTTCACATATAAGTAAAACTTGTTTCCTAAAATGTTTATAAAAAATAATGAAGGACAATTGCTAGTACAGCCAAAGTAAACGGATTTCCTAAATGACGTTGCTTACTCATGCTGAAAGCTCTTGTGGCATTTAAGTGCTAACAACAGATATAAAAAATGGGCAGTAGAAAGCAATTTTGAGTGTTCAAAAGTAAGTTTTATGATTGCCAGAAACCTAGAGTTGAATAATATTGGTATCATGTGCTAGCACATTTATTAACTAGTTATTTACAGGCACACAATACATGCCTTTTTAATGTTTTTAACTGAGTTCTGTTACCACAATTAATTAAAGCCAGGAGAGAAATAAGACTTTTTGTCCTGCTGGTCTCTTTACTGACCCATATTTTCAGTTCAGGCTACGAAATTCACCACTTCATCACGCTTCAAAATCGGTGAGTCTGTGAAGTGGCATTCCCAAGCCTATTTATACCTCCACGTTTCAGTTTCACGTTGATTAAAGATTGCTTGATTATGTCAAGAAGCAGTCCAGTTTTTCATGGAAACTGTGCTTGTGGGCAATGGAGTGTAGAAAAGAACTTGCCCAGTGGGAAATGAGGGCTAAGAAACACAATAAGATAAAGGGAATATTGGCAGATAAACAGCATTAAATGTACGCAGGCTTTCACACTCAAACACAGCAGAGCTGCATAGACTGGTCCAAGGTTCCATCTCGGTCTCTGTTGGACCTTTGTTCTTCCTTTCCTGGCTGTTGGTGCTGTGAAATATTTCTGGGACCATTTTTTGTATCTAAAAACTTTTTTCTTCAATCTTCTGTACAGTTTTCACTGAATTATAATGTGAGTTTTACTGAGGGGACTACAGTTATTATGTATATATAATACAAAATCATTCTGTGATTCTGTGATAATATATAAAATATGTATATTATATAACATATGAATATATATATAACCTCAAGTTATTAGTAGATCTTTTTTTTCTTTGTAGTACAATTTTTAGAAGATCTAAATGCACTTAGGGAGTGAAGTATCAGTACCTTTCTGTAGGTTTATAGAGAGAGTCAGCTATTTCAGACATTTCTGCTCTTGTTCACCATTTCACCTGAAAGTGTGTGGGCAGATCTCATCGCACCTGAGAACATATATGTGTACTAAGGGTTTGACCTAAGTAGTTAGTGATGTATGTGGAAGCATAAAATAAGTGCTGGGACAGTCATTCTAGAGCTGGCCAGATGTTTCTGGGGAATCTCAATTGGAAGATGGTATCTTAAAAGCTTCAAAAGGCAGATTTTGGGAATTAAATCCATGTACTGTTCTCAAACAGAAATATTTACTTGGAGCCCCAAAGAAACAAATATATGCACAAACTTTCCTTAACTAAGGAAATCGTGGTGAAATGATTTCTATTTTGACACTCAGGAGCCATTTGTGGTGATGAAATAAGTGTTCCAAAACCATTCTACTAGCAGGCTTGTTTTAAACAGAAACTTGCAGATCTTATTCTCTGAGGAAAGGTATTTGGTGTTAGTTTACCATTTGATTTATGGCTACAACAGCAAGTCACATATGGATTTTTATTCTCATTAAGTGTCCAGCAGTTCTGAGAGCCATAGATTTCCATCTATGAAGATAATTGCCTGTGTCACAATGAAAGATCACTGCAAAGAAGCATTATTTTTCCTTTAATGCTCAATTAATATGTGATTTAACATATTTTGTCCGTGACAGTGATATTCCAGGAAAGAAATTCACCTGTGTAATTATAATAGGGAAAGTGTTAGAATGTTACTTAACAAAACTTTTTATAGAGTTCTGCAATTTAGTTTCCCTTCTATATCAAGTGATGTTCACTGACAGAGAAGGCATCACCTAGCTGAGTTGTGGGATTGGTTGTGATGTTGGCATCACTGGTATCTTTCAGTGGGCTTCACCCCCATCAGCTTCTGACTGGAGTGTCCAATTTTTGTGATGCACGCTGAGATGGAGCCAAGCACTTTTTATCCCTCCTTGAACAGCTGGAGGAGGCTCAAGAGGAAGATTTGGTAGCCAGACAACTCTTCAGTGGTTTTCCACTTTATTAAAAAACCCTTAAATATTTAAAGGTCCTTTAACCTCTGGTTTGTGGCTTTAACTGGGGCACTAAGTAAAAACCTCTTCAAAAAATGTATCTGTTTCAGTGCTGTGAGCCTCCCCCTCCTCCTTCAACTTTGGGAGCAGCTAGAATGGGGGTGCTTGCTGATGGCTACTGTTGTGCTCAGTTCCTAATCCAATTGGGACAACCATGCTGAGCTCAAGAGGAATTGCCATTCTGGTTGTGGTATTTGAAGGATTCAAAGGCTGCAAAACTTTGAAGTCTCCTGAGAAGCAGTAAGTTTGGACAGTGGCCATCAGGTTATTTTAGGAAAATGTGTGGATTACAAACGCTGTGCTAGCACTTAGAGGGGTCTGTCTGTATGTTCTTGCTAGTTCCAGTTGACTTCTCTAAAGTCTTTCAGGTAAGGCCAAATGCAAAAGCTAGGTCAGCTCCAGGTTATAACAGCTACTCCCTCCGTGGTGTCATCTAAACATCAAGCTGAGTTGATTCTAAATTTTAAGCAGAAACAACTGATGTGCGTTCCTTAACTCTCAATAATTGTAGAAAAAAAACCAATTTTAACAATACTCTCATTTGTCTCGGACTGCCTGTGTCTCTGGCCACCCTTCTGGAATGCTACTGTTTTAAGTGGCATTATGGATGTTGGGGAAGGGATAGCTGTGTGTAGCAGACATTCTGACAGTTGTTAGGCTCAGTGCTGTAGCTCTGGTGAATGGAGCTGACAGATTAAACACAAGTTTCCACCTGCAGCACTGAACAGGTGAGCTGTGCCCTTTTCTTATACCAGCTATTACAGCACTACCATAAGCTACTGGCTCTAGTGTAGTACCTGTGGTCTCATGTAGGAAGGAAGCAAGTCCATAAAATATAGTGCACAAAAGCAAGCTTCTCTCCAGTGAAAGGAATGTTTTGAAGAATTTTACCTCAGTTTTTTTCTTGGCATTGATTGATATTGTTGTGATGTTTTTCACGTATGCACATGACAGGTAAATGTAGTAAGTGCAGAATGTGAATGACAGTTTGGTCAGATTGATGGACTTGCCTTTTGAGGCTGACCTTACAGTTCATAAGAGCAATATATTTTATTTAGTTGTTGAAGTTTAATGTTTCAAAACTTTTTTTTTTCTTCCCGTCTGTGATCTTCTTTAATGTAAGATTTAACTGTACTAGAGAGTGTACTTAGAATATCTTTGCTGTTTTCTCCACTCTTTATTCCCTGTTTGCCTCTCTCCTGCTCTTGTTAAAGCTTGTAGTTTTGCTACTGCTACAAAAATGAAATTAAATCACCAAGTCTTATTTGTAGCTGCAGGGAGTAAAAAGTACATAGAAAAGCAGTCCATGAAGCAAGTGGATTTGGGTTAGTGTGGTAAGGCAGTAATAACTACAATAGGACTTTTTATTTCCTGTGGAATGTCCTTGTAAATGTTCCTAATCTTTTCTGGTTTTTGCTTCAGCTTCTGTTTGTTAATCAGCCTTGGTGTAAAGAATTACTGAAGCAGTTGCCCCCTGCTTCCCACACTATGGCTGGAGATAAGACATTTCCTGCATGGGTTATGCTTTGTAGCTAGATTTATGTGCAAAATACACCTCAAGAACTTAGCCCACCAATAGGATTATTTAATGCTATATGACCGACACTTGTGCATTTCTTTCTGCAGCCCAGTGCATGGCCTTAACCGTTTTCCTAAATAAGCACATTTGTAATTATACAGGATGTAATGATTTCCTGTGGTTTTCAGTGGAGTGGAAAAAATAAGCGAATCTCTGCTCAGAAAGTGCATTTAAATCCCTGCTATCTGGAAACCTTTCCAATTGCTCAGTACTTCTAAAATAGAGTGTCAGCTTGCTGTCAGGGCATGATACAGAATGGGAAATTGCTGTCTCCAGCCCTCTGCTCTCAACTGTCTTAGGCAAGATTTCTGAGTCAAGATGTTACATCTAAAATATGAATTAATTATAGGTCTGTTTTGCATCTTCTCTCTAACCCAAGTAAAAAGTAGAGATTTTGTGCGTTACATTGGAGGCTATATTTGTTTGTAATCCTAATCATAGTAGAAAAATACGATGTTAATCAGCACCTTCTTGTTTGGGTCTAACTCAGATCCTCAGTGGTCATTTCATAGTAAAAGCTATCAAGCAGTTACTTCTATAGCTGTAGAGGAACATCCCTGGGTTTTGGTTAGCTGTGCTCAGAGACATTCCCAGCTCACCGTGCAGCCAGGTAGGTGACAAACCACTCTCAATTGTAGCCATTTCACAACCTACTCAACAGGGGAAGCTGGAAAGTTGGGCTTTCCCTTTGACTAGTCATTTTGTCCTTCTCATAACTGCCATATACATGTGGAGTTGTACTCCCCCAGAAGTGGTTTTTAAGTTCTAATTTGAGTCAAAAGAGTCTCTGATTTGTTCATGTTAGGGAGCAATGCCATTAGGACTGCACTTGTCACAATGACAGCACTGGCAGCTGAAAAGGAGGCAGATGACTCCTCTCTATATACAAGGGATATTCCCAAATGAGTTCTGCAACCTACTTCTAAGGAATTTGACAGAAATTTTGGCCATGTGTGGGAACAGGTACCTCGATAATCTTTTCTAGTCATTTTGGTCCTACCTGATCTTGTTTGGGAGTTCCAATTACTGGAGCACTTGGAAAAATCACACTCAGAGTTTTGGTCACTTCTCATTGTCGTCTTTTTCTTGAAGATTTTTCTTTGCACCATCGAGTATGCTCACTGATTTACCTCCATGATTTCATGATTTACATTATTTACTTTCCTAATTTTTTATGATCCATAAATTGTTCTCCCCAAAAGCTTTTTTTGTGCTGGCTCCAGTTGTGCTGCTTCAGTGCATTCTGATAGATGGTGTTATACCTTTAGGATTAGTTTTCTTCCTTTAACGGTCAAGTGTGAAGCTCATTGGGAGCTCCTAGGTACAGCTCAGTTCCTGGGAAATGCTTGTTTGCTCAGCTAATTGACCTGGGCCCCAGACTGAAGCCTACAGAAGCTGTAGAAGGTCTGCTCGTTGACTTGAATGTACTCTGGAGAAGGCAGTGATGTTTGAACATTGTGACATGAGGGAAACCCCATTGTAGGTACAACTTCAGCATTGTTTTATGTTTTGTATACCTTTTGAACTCCTATTTCATCAGAAGCATTATATATTGAAATTTGTAATGATTACTTTGTGTGTACTGCAGAGGTAGTTCAGTGTACTTTGTCTGAAATGTAACCATGAAAACCCAGTTTTTCAAAGACACACAAATTTGGTACAGCTACTTGCTCTTCAGCCATATCTGAGTGTTAATGTTCCTGCTGATTGGTTGAAAATCTCCAGACCATAGGCAGTGCTGTCTTTGTGGAACTGGCACTCTGATAGATAGCATGTCTGTGGTAATTTCCTAGGGGATACTGGGAATGTTTTCGATATAACTGGCTGAAGAATCCTGTTCTACTCTATTCTAGTCATGTTCTGCAAGTAGTGTGCTGCTCTTAAACATAGAGCTGCAGCTGATAGTGAGTATTTGTCACCTAAGACAAAATGTACTCTTCCACTTCCACCCCCGTACATTTCAGAATTGAGCCCTGCCTGCTGAAGATATTTGTTATTGTCATGTTATTTTAAATCTAAAATGTTCAGCACATTTATTACTGGGCATTGCAACTGAAGCAATACTCAATGGCATATGGAGTGTGTACAGAATATGAATTCTTCAGAGTAGTGATATATTTGTTTCAGCAGGAATTACTACTTTATAAAAAAAAAAAAAAAAAAAAAAACCAGGAAGAAATAAAAGGTTTTTAACTTTTTAAGCAATCAGTTTTATTTTGCTATCAGCAGCTATTCTTGCTCCACATAATGATGTTAATCATGACTATGACAAGCTATGGATAACACTTCATAAGAAAAATATCTATTCCATTCCCTCTCCCTCACCTTCCACACCAGCCTCCAGACCCTGTTAAGAAATATTCTTGATTCAATTTTGCCAGTGTCTGATTCCACTTTGATCAGAGGCACTTATTGGAGCTGTTTAAGGCTTCTGATGATTTTTGGATGCCCTGCTGTTGGTGGTTTGTTTTTTTGGTTAGGTTTGTTGTTATTGTTGTTTGTTTGTTGTGGTGGGGGTTTTTTTTGTGTTTTTTTTTTTCTTTTAAATAATCTTAGTTTTTATAAAGTGAACCATTTCATTCTGCAAATGGGCTACCTTTGAAGTAGCTCAAATGCCCAATATAACAGCTTTCTCCAGCTGTTGCCTCATTCTGTGGAGAACAGGTAGAGCACCATTTTATCTCTTGATGGTAATCAATGCCTAAAATAAAACAAGTCTTGAGGTCCCTCAGTATGACTTATGAAGCCCAGAAAGCAGATGGAGACATCTGTACACCAAAAGCTCAGATATTCTCAGCTGATGCAGATCACAGTAAGTCTAAAAGCTCAGTTTTAAGATACTTGGCAAACAGTTTTGGTCACACAAATTGCCTTGAAATTTTTTTATTACTAATGACTTCTCATGAGCAAGTTGTAGTAAAACTGATCAGATAAGGAACTGTGCTAAAGCTGTCATTCTGGCAAAATATATCAATTTATATCAACCTGTTGCAATGCAGTAATATTGTATGTGGAGTTTCAGTTCTGTTCTATTTTTTAGAGTATTGAACATGAGAAACTGGGGAGAAGGTGTGAGGTGGGAAGGCTGCCTGTCACTGGTGCTGCCTGGTGCTCTCTACTCAGGGGCATTTGGCAGTACTTTGGGGACTGTCAGCACTGCAGAAACTGCATTGCAGGTGGGTTGCTTTGGGGACATTGGTGTTTCAGATTTATTCTCTGCATTCACAATGCTTTCACACGACTGAAAATGCATCTTGTCTGTAGAGTTTGGAATGCTGTCTTGACTTTATGAACCTTGTGGTTACTACTCTATTGGTGACTAATTGGCAACTGAAATCTCACCCACTTTGTTCACCCAGGTGGTGCAATATTCACTTCTCCCAGTCAGCCATTGCAGCAGAAAACTGGTGTGGTAGTTTCTCTGTGTGCTTTGATTTTAATAAGGGAACTGACTATTACAAGGGTTTTATATTTCATTTGGGTTGGTTGGTTTTTAACCCATTCAGGATTGTTGTGGTTTCTTTTTTTTTTCCCTTGGTGCACCTTGAATGTATGCTTCCAAAGATGTTTACAAGCCTCTCTTGTCTCTGTGTGCTCCCTGTACATGGCTGCTCCTGCCAGGCCCCTGGGCTGTGAGAGCTTGGCAGATCTGCTCACTTTGCTGCAGCTTGGTGGGCATCTGACTGAAACCAGATTCCAAAATGTATCACATCCGTAGCATTTAGACCACTTCTGATTTATTCTCAGCACAGTTCTATTTTCATATGTTTTAAATTATTTAATTTGAGCTGTAGTCACAAATGGAGTTGTAAGGTTTTAAGTCATGTATCCCTTTGACTTTTTGTGGGTTTTCTTTTGTGTGTGTTTGTGTGTGTTGTGTTTTTCTTCTTAGTACCACTTTTCTTCACCGAATAGCTGCATGAAAATATTCAGCCTGTTAAAATTTTGGTATTTGCAGCATTTTGTGGAGTTTTTTGAAATGTCCAACTATGAGGCTTTTTGTCACCTTCTCGTGAAGAAAAATAGCTTTATAAGCTGCTTCTGAAGCAAAACTACATACAGTAGGCATCCCTGTCATGGCCTTAATTTATGAAGGCAGCAAGCCTATTGCAGTGCACACTCTATAAAGGCACTTAAAAAAAAATTTCTTTAAGCAAGTTCATGATAAAGTGATAAAGTGGATGCTTGAGGTAAAAGTAGGATAAAGCAACATTCCAGTTGTATAAATGGAAACTGAAAGGAGTGAACTTAACTAAATCTGTGATGGGAATTGATGACAGAATTAGTAATTAATTAGACTAAGTACCAGGGAAGACCTTTCTCATCACCTTTCTTTCTATCTGAACATTTTCTGCTATATTTCCAAGAAATAAAAGAACTGTTAGCAGTTTCAATAGAAACATATATTTACATCACTAATTTTGTGGTTTGCTGTACAAGTGTCTGTATCAGTAGCTTGCAGCTCTTGGGTATATCACAAATTTATTATGATGGCTTATGACTATAACACTGCAAAATCATTTATTCCCTCTTTGTTCTGCAGCCCATAATAAAACTGTGGCCCATTGATCTTATAATTTACTACATTCTATATAGCAGTCTAATAGCAGTTACTACTACTTTTGATATCTGGTACTCTTGTGTGAACAAAGTGACACTTAAGTGTATAGTTTTCATATTACTATATTTTCTTAAAACAAAACTGTTATTGAAATTGTAAGTAATTGTCCTTTTCATTCATGTCTCTTTTCTACTTCATACCAAGTAAACAATTTGGGGGAGGGAGGGGGGAATAATTTACCAATCAGAATGCTGAAAGTCTTTAGAAATGAGATTGGGTCAGCCCTTTTAGGTGCAGATATATTTGCTATCTGTGTCCTCCTGGATGTTACATACATAGCAGGTAAGGAAAAATCAGTTAAGGATCCCCTCATTTAATTTCCAGCAGTTGTGAAAAAAATCATCCAGGTGTAGGTTTTATGAAATGGAGAAATATTGGCCATAAGCATAGGAATTTTATGGTGTTTTGTATAGTCAAGAAAGCTAGAAAAGCTGTGGTCAAGTTGACATCAGCATTTGCTGATCTTCTGATTTCATTACACCTTAATGAGGTTTCACAGTCCAGCTAATACTCTGGGTCTTCTTCAGTGGACAGTGTTATGGCAGAAGTTTAAATGAACAAATATTTTGATGCTTTGTCCTTCTAACAATATCTGATAATTAAATACCAAATACAGAGTTATGAGAAGTTGTGAATGCAAAACTGTTAAAGTGGCTTTCCTGAATCCTTACAGTTTTTTTCTGTACTTGCCATAGATAAGCTTGAGTGCTGAATATTTGTCATAGAGGTGGAATAATGAAGAAAGAAAATAGATTTTTCAGTAATGTCTTGCTTTTAGCAATTTAAGGATCACCTGAGAATGCTGGATTTCAGCAAATATTCACTAGATGGCTCTCTGACAAGGTGAGAGATACCTTTACTGCTGTGCTAACTGAGTTTGAGCCTGGTCCCAGTCTGTCCATCAGTGGAATAAGACTGTAAAGTTTATACAGTCCATCTCTTAATGAGGCATATAACTCGGTAGCTATTTCAGTGTGTTACTCCTTAGTGACACTACAAATGGGGACCCCAGTAATGCATTGTATTCAGACTGAAAAAATAGGTAAGAGTCATTATGCACTAGACAGTAGAAGTCTGCAAACTGTTGGAGCAGCACCAGTTCCTTCCAGAAAAAGCTACAAATCAGCAGAATAAAAAGGTTTGATGCACTATATTCAGTAAGTGGTGTTTAGGGCTTATGCTGCTTTAGATGCTGCTACAGAGCACTGACGATGAGATTAAAATCATGGTGGGAGTGCTGATAAGACTTAAAGAACTGAAAAACAGTCATTGAAAATGTAAAGTAGGGTCTAAGGTGTAGGGTCTTTTTTATGTACTTATTTGTAAGTTAATCTTAAGATGGCTGAAGCATTCTTGTCTGCAGTTTTTTGTTCTTTCCTGCAAAAATTACTAATATGCTTTGGGCATGCTACTTTGTGCAGCAAACAGGTTTTATTAGATGTACAGATTTTTGGAAGAAATGCAGCATTACTTGGTGTTATCTAGAATGTAGAAGTGGCCATAAATTAACTTAACTAGTGAAAAATATTTTGATTACACGAGGGTCTTTGGGAGCAGAGCAACAATTAATTCCTAATGGTGTCCACCTTTTCATGTTATGACCATGTGGAAAAAATAGAAACTGAATTGAATTCCCACATGATAATCTTCTACAGAGAATTGAAAACTTTGATGAGTTCATAGCCCGTACTACTGCTTTGTTGATCTACACACACTTATGAAATCTGTGCTTGTATCTGTGTGCTGTATGGATGAGTTAATTCACTTACAGGGCTGATGAGTAGCTGTAAATGAATTTTTGGGCCCCAGCTGAGAGAGAGGTTTTATTGACAAAGAGGGCTCATTAGATCTTCCAGTGACACAGTCCCCTGGTGCAGATCTAGCACAGCTTGTTACTGTGCTGAAGGTTTATTTTGTTCCTCTTAGTGCTGTTACCTGCTCTTTGTGCAGATTTGTGGTGATTACTGTAGATGGCAGCAGAAACTAAATAAAATACAAAGATTCAAAAAAGAATTAAACCTCTCTGCTGCTGTCCTAAGTATGTTGTTTTGCCTACAAGCTGCTATTGAGGATTGAAGCAATTATAGGCAGCAAAAAGCAAATGGAATGAATTGGGATTTCACTCATAGACTTTTTGGGGGCCTTTGTGTCTGTAGCTATGTTGGTTCTTTGCTTGTTCTGTTAAGTATAGGCCTTATATATATATATAAAATATTATATATAGTATATTTCAGTCACTTTAAAGCTTTCCTGATAATCCCTGAATTCCTATTTTTTTCTTATTTGCCAAGGTGTCAAAGAGAGAACAGCAGCAATTTGGATAAAATTATAATGTACTTATATTCCCCCCACCCCCCCATAACAAGGCTGCTGTTTGCTTGCTTTCACTGAAAGTAAAGTGATTTTTTTTTGTTGTTGTTTAAATGTATTTCCTTCCTCTTTTATTGTGTTGTCTGTAATCTGAGTCCTTGGGTGTCATCTCCTCTCAGTACACAGAACAAGGAAAAATATGATAATGTGCCATCATGCTAATTAACTGCTTAATAAGACAGCTTATTTCCTTTTCCCACTACCTTGATATGTATGAGAAGCAGAGGGGGCTTTTAGGATAGTAATTGCCCTGTTAGAAGTATTTACAGTGTTTGGAGGAGTGGACTTCAATGGTAAATGACTCCCAACATTGTTTGTTACACAAGGCAGTAGATAGCTTTTAAATAATAAAAGGGCATAGAACGCAATTATTATGTGAACTTGAAAGCAGGGTTTAGGGGCAAGCAATAAATAATAAATGTATCAAAAGTTCTATACATGATTACCAAAATTGCTTGAAAAGAAAGAGCTGTGAGATCTAGGGGTCTGCAGTCTTTGTTTTTACTCTGAAAACCATAAAACTCAATTTTCTGCATGGCAGACATTCAAAATTAGGCAAATGTAGTGCATCAAAATGACTCTGCTTTAGAAGTATTTCTGAAATCCCTTTATTATGAAAAAGAACTACAGGAAAGTATGGATCTGCTGGTTAACAATTGTGTTCAATATATGATGAAGGTGGGCACGAAGCTAGGTATTAAAGTTTATGAATGTATTAATACACTGCTTTGGGGGAATTAAACTTTAATATTGATGATAAACCTTCCATAATAAAATGTGAGGAGTGCAAGAATAAATCTCTCTTGCTGAGTCCCCAAACTATTTAAATAACTGCATGCAAGCTCCAGCATCTCCAGAGATATATTATAAATGAACTTCCACATAATCATATGCTTACAAATGTACATTGTGGGGTTTTTTTAGCAAAGTTGCTTTCTGCCCTGCAAAAGATACTGTCCCAAATGACTGTAGTTCTTTGAAGTGATTGATCTCTAACATCAATTCCACACTATTTCTCTCAAGATACACATCATTCACTAACCAGAGTGCATACTCATGGGACATCTTCTGTTGACTGTGTTGAAATGGTTTAAGATTCCTACAGTCAATTTTTATGCCAGTCAGATGATGCCGGTTTTGGATAACATTATGGAAGAGATACTCTAACAGTTCAAAATGCTAAGTGTTGAAGAGATATGGGAAACTTTAAATTGCAGTGATGGGGAATGGAGTATCACACCTCTGTTGAACAAAGAAGACTGAAGAATATCACAATCTCATACATTTAATTGAACTGGAGGAGAAAAATGTCATTTTAGATAGCCATTATGAAAAGTGAAGGTGTTGGGGAAGTTATCCTTGAACTGTGACACTTAAGTCATCTTCTATTGCTTGCTTGCCAGACTACAGAGATGCAAATCTAAAAGCTTGCATTTAGAAGAGCTTGTGTGATGAAAGCAACTGCTACAACTGTAGAAGCAGTTTCTGACTGGAGCAACTGCAGTGATCCAATGATCTTAGGGTGCTGCACTGTCAGTTTAGATCTGTATCAGGCAAGTCAGACATTACCTTTCAATAACTACTCTCACAGATATATGGATTTTTATAGGGTGTCAGCAGAAACTTGAGGAAATCAAGTCTGCTGTTCATTCTTTGCGCTGGGTGCTGCAGTAAAAGGTGTGAGTTTTTAGAAGATGGTATATTATGCTTCCAATTTGGCTATACGCTGGGGAGAAAATTTGGTTTCCCTCTCAGCTTTACAGTCACTTAATATATTAATATATTTCAGTAACTTTTTTTAGGAGCTAGAAATGCAACAAACGTGGCCTTGAAGGCCAAGTGAAAGAAGCCACATATGGTTTATTTTTTATTTTAAATAGACCTTTCCTTTGGGAGATGAAATGTACAAAAGGCTGTTGCTAAGTTTACTAAGCAGGCTTCAGGTGGGAAGTGTAGGGATGTGGACCCAACACTGACATTCTGGCTAATGCAGCCAGTCAAACGGCGTGATCTTACGTCATTAATTTGCTGAAAGTAACAAACTGATAGAAAAAAGACCCCAAAACAACAACTTTTGCTATAGGGGCCACTCAAAATGAATAGTTTTGACCTACCTTTGTTCAAGTAGTTTATCTTTTCATTTAGTATGTTTGCATATGGGTATTTTTATCAGCAAGTCAGACCTTTTTCCTCTTTGTAGTTTCTCCTTACTAGACAGTGTAGAATTCTTTTACATGTCCCTGAAGGTGTTATATATCCCTGCTCTCTACAAAGGCCTATAAAACAGAAGATTTGCAGCATCTGCAAAAATGTAAGGTTCAGAAGACACAAAATATTTCAAATAGGCTAGTTTGAGACCTATCAGACTTGACAAAAAGCTTTTTGAAGGTGCTTATGTGATGCAATAGCACAACACTGAAAAGTTCCATTGCTTACTATGGCAGCTTTTATTATAAAAGCTTTGTTTATAGGGTGGATTTGTTTATTTTGTTATATTGGGTTATTGCTAGTATTTTACATTTCTCAGTTCCTACAACTGTGGCATGTTTAGGTAAGTGTAACAAACTGAGCAGTGCAGACTAAAGGATGCCCCGTGCTGTGCATATGTGTTAACACAGAAACATTTATCCCCCTGATAAGATCACCTTTTCAGGAGCTGTTGCTCTTAAAGGTCTTTTCCAAGCTGAACAATTCCATGGTTCTGTAATGACCTTCCAAATCAACAAAATGGCTAGTGGGACTTTACAGTCTTTTCACTTCTATGTTTGCAGAGAGGAAGGCATTTCTTAATTGTAATACTGGAAGAAATATGTTTTTAATTTCTAGTTAACAGGAAATCCTTATGTCTGATCAATTCAAGGCATTTTGAAGCAGTGCTATTACTAAAGTTAATCAAAACTTACTGCTGTGTAAGAAAAATCAATAGAAAACAGATTGAGATCATATAAGTAAGGATAATTCTGCTGCAGGGCTTCTGTAGCCTCCCCCATCAATAAGCAGGAGCCTGACTGCTAGAAGCTCCATGTGTCCTGCTGATGTCTTGATTCATCAGCTGAGTCCCACATCTTGCAGTGGCTAAGCTTCATGTATCTGTGCTTTCAATTACAGGGTGGGTTTTGTGACTTCCCATACTTTGCCAAAAAATTACTTGTAAGCCAGATGAAACTTGGATGGTTGTGCCACACAAAGTGTATGAAACTGGCCTATAGAATCTTTCAGAAATGTCAAGATGCTTTTGATGCAGATTCAATGCAATGAGTTGTGATTGGATCTGGTTTGAAAGGTCAGTTGCATTGAGACTGCATTCTGGGCAAAAAGTGAAGGGGAAGTGCATTCCCACTGAAAGGGTTTCATTTGAACACATCTTAATTGTTTGGGTTTTTTTCATACTACATTACTAGATAGATAATATGCCATTAAAAAGAATGCATACACATAATAATATAATTATTTTAAATAGATTAATATACACAAAATGATTTGTCTCATATTCTGTACATATATAGTGTTTTATATCCAATATTTTTATATAAAGCACCTTATAAAATAGAGTGGTAGTATTTTAATAGAAAGTCAAACTGCACACTGATTTATGGTTAATGATGGAATCTGGGAAAATGTGCATTGTTTTGACTTTGTGGCATGTCTGTACAGTTGTCAGACAAATAATTGGCAATACCATCAGTCATTTACTGTTGCAGAAAAGTGCACTGGTTAAGTGTACTTAACCTATGTGCGTTCTGACTTTAGGCAGTGTTAGAAGGTAATAGACTTGAGAAAATGATGAAAAACAGTATTTACTTAATATACAAATTGCTGTCCAATAGATTATTTATTTCTCAGTGTTAATGACCTTTTCTTGCACCTTTTGTTGTATTTGTATGAATACTACACTGAAATTTAAATAAACATTTGATGTCAGACTGTGAAATTCCTAATTGGCTCTTGGAGTGTTTGTCTCTTCTTCTGGAGGGATCTTCCCTAATAATTTGCAAGTAGTCAATGTGGATCACATGACAGTGAAAAATATGGTGTTTTGTTTGGTTGGTTTTTTTTCCTCCTCTTTTCTTTAGAATATATTAAAAAATAGTAACTCTGGGAATAAAACTACTTTGCTTTTAATCCAAGGGAACTTGTCAATTCTCAGGTATTTTCTTCTGACTCCACTGATGCTCAGGATGAGCAGCTATTGCTTCTGTCCACAAGGTCTGTTTGGATTGTCTGTGCACACCCACTGTTGAAAATGAACTACCCACATTTCTGTGAAGAGAGGGTTTGATATCTGAAGTAGCTCTAGGATACAATATGCATACATTCACCTCTTTGTGTCTCTGTAGTAAACACAGTCATTCTGCTTCCTTCCTACCTCCAAGTGAAAGGCATGGTCAGGTCTCAGTTCCTTTTTCCCCACAGTGCAATGCCAGGTGGATTGAATGGCAAATTGATAGGTAGCTTGAGAGTCCTTCCTTAGACTTCTTTATGTCAGAAACAAACCATCTTCCTATTATTATTTTAAGATAGGTTTCCAGCAAAGGTTGAAATCAGTTAATATTTGTAATGATGTTTTTATTATATAACTATTATTTTTATAAATTTGCTTATAACACATATTCCCTGATTTTTCTATGCAGTGCATAGCTTTCTTTCATAGGCAGAAGGAATCTTATGTGCTATTGGTAGATTATGAAAAAGGAAAAGGGATTATAGCTTTCCAAAGGTTTTGCTTGCTTATAAAAACATTGTTCATATTTAGTAAAAGAATTTGGGGCAGTGGAAACAAATTTACTTAATGTGCACTTCAAAATGGTTATTTTTTTTATCTTACCCTAATTACACAGTTTTGATTATTTTAGGAAACGCATTAAATGGTCTTTTAACTCTGAAAGCAGACAACATTCAAAAGAGGTAAATACACAGTATTTACATGCTTTTTAGCGTGCATATCAATATGCTTTAAGAGCATACTCAGTGGAGTGTAACTGCATCTTCCTAGTCATTAGGAACCACTAATGTGTGGTTAAAAAAAAATAAAAATTCTGAAGACCTGTTTACCTGATGGATTTAATGGCCCTGATGGAACTATTAGAAGCTAAATAACAAAGCCTTTAAAAATGTCCTAAATAGTTCTAAAAGACCTAATGGTTCCTAAGGAGCTACATTGATTGTCAGTCTGGCAAGCTGCAAATGCTGTTTAAGAAGCCAACACTAGTTGCAGAATGAAATGATAGAGGAATGGATCATCTCTTTATGATGCTATAGTCAGCATAGCATAAAAATAGTTCAACCAAAATGAATGGTTGCTTTTTGTTTTTTTTTTTAAAAGGACAAGTACCACCTCTGTTGTCATCCCATTATTTGGATGTCAGTATCTTTACATCCTCAGCAGAGAGAACTCTTAGGTCCCAGTTAGCAGCAAGTGCCTGTCCAGGGGGCTGCAGTCCTGCAGAGACTGATGTATTGACAGCATGGCTTTGGGAGGGGAGATTGATACATTTCATGCAGCTACTCTGAAGCCCTGACAGTGTAATACTCACATTTTTTTTTCCACCCAAAAAGCCTGTACTTGTACAAAATTTCTAAGAAAGTACTAAGAATTTGGCTTTTATGTCTAGCTTAGAGTGGTAGCAGCTTAGTTTAGCCCTGAGTAGCTTCTTGACTGTAGCCATTGCTACCTCAAGTTCTGTATCTGTGTGTCACATCCCATTCTCTCGGTCTGTACTGAACAAGAGGGGAAAGGTAAACATGCCATGGACAGGAACACACATTGCACTAGAGAACAATAACAACTGTACTGAGAAGGATGGAATCTGAGCCTGCCTTTTTAACGTCCCAGAGTAGATGTCCAACTGTCAATTTCAGTTCAGAGTCATCCAAATGCACTTCTTAATTACCTGCCCAAACTCCTGGTGGGCTCTGTCCCACCCAGTTGATAGAATAAAGACATCTTTTCCTAATGCCTCTCTCCTGATATGTTTCAGCCAGGCCAGCTCACAGTCAATAGCATTTTCAGGAGCTTGCCTTTTTTTTCCAGCACACATCCTGATCTTCTGTGAGAGTAATCTGTATTAAACATTAGGATTGCTGTAACCTTAGAGCCTTGATCCATTTAATGAAGCCAGGTTCATTTAAATAAATGCCCAGTAATGTGAGTTCTCCCTTTAAGAACATTTTCCCATGCTTATGGATGTTCTTCAGCTACAAGTTTTTTTTCTCTTACCACAAGAATCATGAAAAGTAAGCTTTCACTGAGACTATTAATATTTCTTATAAAGCATGTAATACCTTTTTTTTCTTTGAGAAAACATAAGGAGCTCTTTTTTTTTTTTTTTTTCTTTTTTGTGGTAGTGGTTTTGGTTTTTGTTTTGTTTGTTTTTTTAATTATTTTTGAGTACTATGTAAAAATTCCTCTCTTCTGTGACACCAGCAATACTCCTGGTGGTCCAGCTGGTCAGCTTGTGTGCTTTAGCAGATGCTTGTTTTACTAGATTTAGTCTCTTTGCTGTTTTCCAAACCTCGTTTTACTACCTGCTGTCAGTTTTCCTTTGTGCTTACGTTATTGAAGACAAGTATTGATGTCAAACGTGGTGGAGCCCTGATTTCTGTACAGGGCCCCCAGGCATCCCTGCTGTATGAAGGGTAAGACTTCAGTCAGTCCTTAGGTGACTGACAGTCCTTAGGATGCAATGCTGCTACTCCAGCTTACTGAGGCAGTGTGCTTCACTCCAGAATTTGTTGGCTCAAAAGGGACTTAAACCCAGAAACCAAAACTAAATAAGCATGCTAGTAACTAAAATTTTTGCTCTACCTATGTAGAAGGAAAAATTTCTAGTCTTCAGTTCTAAGGGGAAAAAAACCCAACATTAATCTTCCTTCATTAATAGAGATTATCTATTGATTAAATAGGTCAAAAGCTGCTTTCTGCAATGAAAGAATCTTTCTGATATGGCATGGATAACTTGAGGGACATTTGAGGAGTGGGCAGGAGGAACTTGACACTGGGACATGCAAAAAGCTGTATTTTCTTGTGTCCTTCACTCAGAGAATCAACGTTGCTCAGACGTCCTAGACACATGAACACATCTGGAATCTCAAAGTGCAGACCTGTGAGTAACAAAGTACTTTTAAGTTTGTAATTGGACTCGCCAGATTCTAAATTTTGGAGATGTATCCAGTGTTATGGGCCAAATGCAAACTCTGCATCTGAAGGGAACTACAATTGGGAGTTTGGTACTGGTGCCAAAAGTTGTCATCTTTGGTTGTGCTTTCTAGACTTGAATAAATTAACCAGATTCTGAAAGATGAATAAACCTAATCTTTGGGCATTTTGAAATTAAAATTGCACACCTCTGGTTCAGAGGGCTGGCTTGGCTACATGTGCATGTTTAAAAATACATAGGTATGGAAATCCCTGTGGGGTTTGATCCATCAATGTCCAAGTATCACAAAGGCAAAGATGTCTATATGTGAGTGCATATCTGTATAGAAATATTTATAGTTTGGGTTCTAAAAATGGACAAATTAAAAAATCTTTCACATTTAGACACCAGCTTGGTGTTCTTGCTCAACTTCAATTCCCATGATACCATCTTCTGCCTAAAGTACTGTAAAATAGCAACTTGTATTAATGTCTAAGATTTAAGGTTGGAAAAGTGAGAGTTCTTAGTCTAAGAAAGAGAGAAAAAAGCATGAAGGCATATTAACAATCTTTAGATCCGTAAAAGGTTGCTGCAGAGATGAAGATAATGATAATAATGCAGATCCACAGGGAAAAGAGCAAAAGGTAATGGATTTAAATTGTAGCAAAAGACATCTAGATCTGGCATTAAGAAAAGCTTTCTAACTGAAAGCTTAAAAATAAGCACAGGAATAAATTACTTGGGGAAAGTGGAATTTTCATAACTGAAGGCTTTTAAAAAGAGGTTAGATGCATGGCTCTGTGGAAAGACTCGAGTTGTATATCCTGCTTTTTCAAGTTAATTCACTGTCTTGTTTCCTTTTTTTTCTGCATTCCCTTGGATCTTGTTTCTCTCCCTTTTTGGATTCAGAAAAAGTTTTTGACCAAATATATTATCAAAGGAAAAGAGTTAATCCAGATAGATCACGTAACAGGTCATCCTTTGTCCATGGATACATGAACTATGAGATAATGTGATTTAATGTCTTGGATTGCAGTTGACAAAAAAAAAAAAAAAAAGGAAAAGCGTTGTGATTGCTGTTCTGTTGTGGAGCGGAGAGACAGTCCTTGAAGATGGAGCTGCTTTTTTTACCAGCACTGGTATTGAGAAGAGCATCTTAATAGGGAGTGTGATTATTTGCCATCTTCAAGGATTTGAATCTAGCTCAATCTAGGGCATTGTTGTTTCCTATGAAGCAGGTTTAGTAAGATGGCCTCAGGACTTCAGTGATAATCATACATGGACAATGCTGAGGGTATTCAACACAATATAAATGAATTATTGGTAAAAAAACCCCAAGCCAACAAAATAAAACCCCACCAAAACCGCAACCAATATCACATCTGTTTTAGGTGACAAAGCAGTGACAAAGTTTTAATTAAGACAAAGCAGTTTGCAGTTCATCATGTGCTGTGGCTTTGCTTAAGAGCTAGGCAGAAACATCATGTTGTGGCTCTTCTAAGGGTAGGTACAGACATTTTGGTGGGATTTTTAGTGCCAAGGTGGGAATTAGCTGTAGAATTTAATTCCTAGTTAAGTCTTCCATTAATTTTGTTTGTTTGTTTATGTCTAAGTATTGCATGTTTGTAGACTTAAAACCTGAGTGAATTCTTTCTTATTTTACTGTGGACTGGAGGCTTTGGCTGTTCATTTTTGTTGTATTGAACCTGATGCTTAATTTTCTGCATCTGCCTGTTATCTTTTGTTGATCTCTTGTGACTAATCTGGGAATCTAGGAATATTTGAAGATGGTAAATTATATAGTAGTTTGAATATGGTAACTCACCTTTTGATGTGAAAAAATGTGATACATGAATAATTGCATGAAGTCTGCTTCTACAGCATATAGATATATAGATACTTTTACTGTATCTGGTAGCATGTCGTGCCACATCATGCAATTAGTGAATACTAAAAGTGTTTCACTACTTGCTTGGTTTATGGCCATAATAAAAGGTTGTGTTCAATGGACTAGAAACATTTTTAAGACATGGCATAAATGGGAGTTAACGCCACTCCAAAATAAAGCTGAAAATATTCTCTTTTCAGTTGTTAAATGCCTTTACTTCACTGGAATTCATCTCTAAAGTGTAGTTATTCATAACCTCTCATTTTTCATAGGTCCCTTTTAATATTTTTTTTTTTTTTTTTTTTTTTTTTTACTCAGCAGACTGTGTGTTAAACTATAGATTTGAATGTTAATGTGCAGGTTTTTCCTTGTTCTGAAAATGTTTTCATAAGGTCAGGCCTAATCACTGAGCCAAACTGTAGCTATGTCTTACAGAGAAGGGATATTTGGGGCCTGAAGAAAGAATGAAGAGACAGTGTCTGAGAGGGTTGTATGGGATTAGAGACATGACTGATTTTTCTTTATGGTTCTATGGAATAATTCTGAACATATAATGGTTTGCTCACATCTGTAATAAGATAAATTAGTAACTAGTGATAACACTTATTTCTAGTTTGCTAGCAATGTAAAGCATATGCCCTAATTCAGATCAAGTTATTTCTGTTTTTTAGCTGTGAGTTACCCACCTTACATATGGAGTTTCATGTATACAATAAGAGAATATTCACCATATTTATGCTTGTCAAATGATAAAATGGAGTGGTTTATTACGAGGATTGAAAAGATTAGAAATTCTGGGTGGAAGGAAGGCAGGAAAGAAGCACAGTACACTACACAAATACCTTTTCACATCATGATTTTGCTATTTTCTTACCTTTCTGAACTGTTTGCCAGTTGTCTCTTTTAAAAGACACATTTTTGTCTTTGAAACAGAGATCAAAGAAATATTTATAACGAGTGCATATTTAAGCAATACTGTAACTTAATAGGTTAATTAGTAATGTTAACACATATATATTTGAGACTGGAGATTTTTCCATAACTGATGAAGTTCAAATACAGTAATGATATATACATGCAGTGTCAGTGGGCCTTTCAAAGGCAACATTTCTCCTTCCTGAAAGAGAAAATGTGTACAATTGAAAAGAAACCCAACATGTGGTCAAGCAATCAACATGTGGTAAGTACCAGTATTGCCGCGGCCAGGCGGAGGGGAGCAATCACATTGATGCAATGTGGGTAGGCAAAAGGCTCCGTTTATTACAAGATA
>JANHGL010003259.1:0-11563 GCA_024611195.1 Ceyx melanurus | reverse complement strand
GGTCTATCGTCTGTGGTGTCTTTATATTCTTATATTCTTTTATACACTGTAGATACATGCCTAAAGTCCCCAACACAGTATGGATTCATAGGTAAAATTAGTGCTTGCAAATAGTTCACTGATCATGGCAGTGGCTAAAATGAATGGATGCATGTAAGTAAATTTGAGCTGGGTGTGGAATAGATAAAAGTATCACGCTGTTCATTGTGTGCTTGATATTTGATGGCTTGATAAATAAAGCTGCTAGCTGAACTAACAATAGCTATTGATTTTACTGTTGAAAAAGCATACATACTAAACAGAGAGTGTTCAGCCCAGCCAGTTTTTAACCTTCATTGTTCCGTTGGTATTGTAATGAGGAAAAACCTTCCCTGGCCAATTCAGCAATGTAGTGATTATCCATATAAAAATTTCAAAATGGATGAAGATAGGTAGAGGGAAGATAGGCAAGAATAATAACTTTTGGGAGGCAAAGGAGATACGCTGTCAAAATTTCCAAAACCATAATATTAAGAACAAACCAAACACCCCCTGCCCAAAACCTGAAATTTATTTTCTTTTGTTTTGCTTTTTTTTTTTAAATATGCTATGGAAGACTAAGAGTTTGATTTAAGGAATTGACTATATTCATTATTTATTGAATCAAGATGGTTATTTGATCTTGGCAAGGAAGGAAATTTGGGGTTTTTATGGTTGGTAGTTTTTTTGTTTTGTTTTGTTTTGTTTTTGTTTTTTTGTAATTTAGGTGATTTGAACATAGTAGCAATACCCATGAATATGTGGAATGAAAATGTGAAGCTAAGCCTGTGGGTGCAGCAGCTTGAGAAGTGCAGCCTTTTCTCATAGGGTTATATCTGGCATGACTTTGTCCTATTCAGTTCTCTCATGGAAATAATCTCATGGCACAGAAGGATAACAGCTTTCTCAGAATGGTTTCTCTGAGGTGTTCGTTGCATATTTAGGGCTGCAACATATTAGTTAAAAGGTCCTGTGTGGAAAGAATCAATATTTTGTACCTTAAATGTGGACTGTGCTACCAGCACTGAAAGTAGAAAACAGTACATCAGTCCATTGCAAGTGGACTTAAAAAGAAAGAAAGAAAACTTAAAGCTTTGGTATTCTGCCAGACAAAGGGAAAACACCTCTCTACATTTTATTTTAACTAGGAAGGTGTGAAATAATAATTTTTGAGGACAAAAAAAAGGTGAGGAACATAAACAGATTGGACAGAATCTTTTTTGGATCATGCAGTGCTTATGACTATTTTCTCTATGTCTGTGTTTTTCTTCTCCTGTGGTAGGATTGAAAGCCCTTTCCCTATTTCCATATGCCTGTAAGCATGTGATACAAACCCACCTCGTGGATGCACCTGAGGGGGATGTAGGCTGCAACAGGTGACCCGTTCTACCTTTTGTCATTGCAGATCCTGTCTGTAGGGAAGAATCTAGGGGATATTGGGGGAAGCTCTGATGATTATTTACTGCAAATTCTTGCACAGAAGGAAAAATCCTTGCTTCTAGAGTCAATGTGTGGAATTAGAGAGCACTTGTGGAAAATGACTGAATATGAACAGATTTATAATGTATTTCAAATGGTAATTTATGGTCACATTAAGCTGAGGAGTTTGAATTCACTTGAGAAAACCTTTAACATATGTTAGTTGAATACAGCAATTTTGTCTTGTTTAAACACAATAGACACACTCTGCTGAGTCACTCCCTGTTGCTTTATGCAGAATATGCTTTGCTGGTGCTTAAAGAGTGTTATTAAAGGGACTGAAGAGTATGGAGAGCTTTAACAAAGAGATCTCTAAGTAAACACTGACATTTGTTACTGCCTCTGTTCAGCATTACTGAAAGTCCCCGAGAACTTGGGAAATTGAGCTGTCATATCTATGAAGATAAAATGAAACTTTGTTTGGTGTCTTCAGTCCCTTAGGAAAGTTTTTCAGGTCATTTAGCATTAGTATTGTGAGGAGGGCTTATTATTATATTTTCCTAACAATTGTTCTCTCATTGATAAATGTAGAGTGACAACAACATTGCTGTTAGCTCATTTCTGTTAGTTTTTAAGGTATTGCCTTAACCAAACACTGCATTTTGCAGTCAGCTTTCCTTGTCCATCAGCAGGACAGGATGACTGATGTGTGTCAGATGTAAGCACTGTATCAATTGACTTGTAAATTCTCTTTAAGCAGATTCACAGTATGACTTGGCAAGTAACCACAGAATGTTTTGGGAAGGAGATTCACTTCTTGCTGCTTCCAACCATAAGCATAGTTGCTTTTTTTAAAAAAAAAAAAAAAGAGAAAAGATAAGGGGGAAAATGAAATGACAGTGATGCCAACATCTGACTCTTTCATATTTTTGAACTGGGTGTTATTTGAGAATTTGGTAGTCTAATTTGAGAAGAGGAAAACATGAGAATTTATTGATATTTTAGTAACACTTTCTTTGAGCTGCTGCCCTCCTGATTTTTTATAAAATGTGTATATTGTATTGCCAAGCAAGTGAGATGCACTATTGAAACACAACTCTTAGCCCTGAAAAAAAATAATTCTAAAAAACAAAACAAAACCCACAAAAAACCAAACCCAAACTCCCTCCTAATTTTCATAGACATTTTCAATTCTGTGATTAAGGGCTTGGAAAAGACTCTAGGGATGTAAAAGTGGGGCTGGAACAGTTTTGACCAGTGTTTTGCAATAAGAATTACGTACTTTGTGAATCTGGGAGCCTAGGGTGCAGCTATTGTTGGTTTACCAGTGTTTCAGCAGCAGCCTTCATGTTCTGTTAGGGAGTTAATTGAGAAGATTTAACTATTTCTCATTCCCATTCCCTCCACCAACTGTGCAGGCAGGTCAGTACATAACAAAAGGTGAGGACTGGTATCTGTTTTCACAGCTCGGCCTTCCCTCTATTAAAAGTACAGCTGGGAAGAGGTAGTATGTCTTTCCAAAGCCCTAGGTGATTAAACTCTGTACCTACACTGCTAAAAAATGTAATGTAGACTTAGCGTTAAATTCATGTTTACCCTTTCAGGCAACTATACTATGAAGTCTGGATATAGGACAGTTACAGTGCTTACCAGTACTTCATGCTGAATATAAAGGGTATTATGGCTTCTAGTATCAAGTCCTGCAATCTGAAGGCAGGATTCTTATTACTACCTATGCTGAAATGTCTGAGAAGTGAGAGTACAGATCAAAATGCGAAACATGCTGAAGTCCAATATTTTTCTTTAAAGAGCTGAAAAAAGCAATAGAGCAAGAAAAAGCCAGCCTTTATTACAGAGATATGTTACTTATAAACTGACTGTTGTTACTAAATGAAAGAGAACTTCATTACATGTAATGGAAATTGTTTTCTTTGGGACATGAACCTTTTTTGGCTCTATGTACATCTTAATCAGTATACTTTCCTTGAGGGTACAGTTGGTGCTTCTGACAAACCTTAAGGCCTAATATTGTTAGGACTTATTTTAAACTAGATGTGTCATTTGATTTTATAATCCAGTGACTCTACTTTAAGAACCAGTAAGCCTCAGCTAACAGAACAGGTCCCAGGTAGAGTAGCCTCCCATGTAAATTCAGTTTACTGAGTAACCAGAGAGCTGGTTCTGTATTTGAACGAGATGGAAACACCAGGAGTCAGTATTGGCTGCTTAAATGTACCTCCCAGTGAAGTGGCATTTGGACAAGCAATGCAAGTATAAAATATAGTTCACCTGGAACTGTGTCTGTGTTTGAATTTAGCTATTTCCAGAGAATTTGTAGAATCGGAGACATCTGCACGAGCTGTAATTCTCAGTGCCAGCCTGTCCAGCAGGGAATTTCACCCCTAAGAAAAGTTCTGTTTCTCTGCTGCAGAATGCAGACACACCAAATAAACATGCTTAAGTATGTACTGATCCTGCAATAACCCCAAGAGTAGATTCTGCAGATCAACATGTGTGCTGTCATAACATGCTCATGACCACTCTGTTCTGAGAGCCCAGATCACACTTCCCTGTGCAGATTCTCCAGTGTAAATTTTTTCCTTTCCGTGTTTCCTGTTTCATGTCCTGGCAGTGATGCACTGGCATTAGATCGAATTGGGTGTATTAAAGCCAAGCAGATGTTGACATTTACGTCCTGGTAATATTTAATTTTCAAATCCACCTTAGGTAAAATAAGACTGTCTGCTGAGCACTACAGCACAGGGAATACAGGAGAGTTGCCTGGGGTGTAGGAATTCAAGTGCTGGGAGTCCTGGGAAAAAGCCATTGTACCTTGCATCATCATACATGAGGTGGAATCTGTCATGCAACTGGCAAGTAATTTTTATTCTTCTGAGCAGTAGGAACATGGGAACTTCTGTAATCCAGTAGACCAGGGATCAGTGTGAGTTTGCCATATTTGCTGCTGGATGCCTTGTAGCATAGAGTGATACTGAAAGTTGTGCAGGATCTTACAAGGAGAATTAAGTCTTATGTTTGGAAAGACTAGAGAACAAAAGCAAGAATATTATGTCACTGTGGGAGTCCTTGCTTTGTCTGTATCTTGAAGAATGGGTTCTATTTCATTCCTCTGATTTCAAAATAGACAACTGGAGAAAGTCAGAGCAGCTGATAATACGTATGTGGAAATGATGCAACTGGTTTTAAGAACCCATTTAACAAGCCCTCTGTTGATATGTTGTTAGAATTCCTTTGCCATAAATGGGAGGTCGAAAGCTCTAAAGGGCTGGTATTGCTCTGCCACCCACCCAAAGACCTTTAGGTCAAGTAAGTTTATGAAACAAGACTTTTTTTTAGTAGAAGAATTTTCTTCATCTTTACCTTTTACCTTTTCTGCATCATATTCTCAGTACCCAGTTATGTGCAAGGTCTTGCTCATTGTACCATTGAATCCTGATTAAATAGCTCTTCACTAAGCTGCAGGTAGGCACTGGGTGGGACATTTAACACTTGCCATTGTGCCTTTTTGAGGTAGGCAGGTACTAACCCTTCGGTGCATGCATGAGCTCCTTCTATGGGATAGTCACACAGGGAACAGAGCAGCCACTGGCAAATCATGATATTTGGAACTGGATGTCTTTTAGAAGCAAATTCTCACCTGTCACGTATAATTTTGAGCTGGCTAACAGCCATCTGCTTTAACTGCACATCTTCATGCCTTGAAACTAAACCAGACACAAATACTTTTGGTGCCCAGCTCTACTCGGGGAGAACCAAGAGAGATGAACTCTTCATCGGGTATAAATGAAAGCTTTTTGGTTACTTAAAGCAACAAGTTTTAGCTTATGGAGAACTTTTATTTCAGTGGCTCATTTAGGACATGATTCAGCATTATGACTTCAAAGGGCAAAGGAGTCTATGTTTAAAAGCCTTGATTGTATTAATAGGCCTACCTGTGCGGGGCTTGGCTGACCTGGGCTGCCACACAGGCAAATGAGCATCTCTTCGGCCCCCATTGTTCTTTCTGTGGATTGCTGTTGCTTTTCTGTGTGTCTTCAAGGAAAAGCATGTGCCTTAATTGCTCTGGTTTTAGGGGCTCTTTGGGTGCATTTGTATTTCTCTCTGGAGACTACATCTACCTGCTCTCCTTTGCTTGGAGGTTTTCGTGCACACTCAACTGTTCTGTGGGTAGACAGTAATCATTACAAAGAGCTCCTTTTACTGCTACCCAAGGAAAGCAGGTAAGTTTCAGAAAAACTCAATGCAGGATCTCTTCTCTTATTTTAAATAGACCCATTCAGTTTGTCAAGGACATCCTGGGTTCTGTAAGTGGAAACTGTTATCTATTCTTAGGTGCCCTGGTTTGTGCTAAGTACACTCTCAGGAACACATGAGATAAAGGTCTGTGCTAGAGACAAGATGCTGATTCTGATAATACTTGAAGGTTTCTTTATCTGCCCCAAAGGAAGTCAAGCCACTGTTTTGTACGCTTATGCCTTTTCATTCTCCATATTGATACAGGTACATGCTCTGCCCTCTGCCTGTACCCTTGCTTTGATCAATTCACTCAAAAGTGGCAATAAATACAAACAGAAAATCTCATTGTCAGTTAGAAATATCTGCACATATGTCATGGTATTGCTGTTGGCCAAGGGCTGGTGCTCATAAAAGGAGTTCATTTGAATAGGAGATGATTGATTTGTCTCTGAACTGTTTTGTTGATAAAAATCTGGGATGCTACAGAAGTTATGCAGCATAGCAGTGCTTCTGAACTAGGTTTGTGTCTGTGTAGATCATCCTATTGCCATTTTCCCCCTTGAGCTTGAGTCAGTGGAAGGATTTTTCTTTTTTTTTTTCTGGGGTTTTGATTTGGGCCCATCATGTTTTTCTTGACTTAAACTTATTATTCCCTGAAAGTTGGATGGTGTTGACACATTTCAATGTACGTTTAGAATAGTATTAAGTCAAGTAGATTAGAAAAGGTAGATGCCTTTAAGTAAGCCATTACCAAATGACTTGCTTAAATAAAAAAGGTTTTATTTTCAATGTAAAGAGAATATGTAATTATAAATCAAATGTAGCATATATTTGCCTTCCTAAAATAGTGACAAAATTCCAACTGTTTCTATAGGTCACAGACTTGAACACAAGTGATTTCTCTGGGCCAGCTGGGGTTACACTTCCATACAACCATATTTGAGGAGAGATTTTTCAGAATAGAGCACAGGGACAGCACAGAATGGACAGCAAGTTCTCCATGGGTCAGCAGTGTGCCCTTGTGGCCAGAAAGGCCAATGGCATCCTGGTGTGTATTAAGAAAACTGTTCAACAGGTGTAGGGTGGTTCTCCTCCCTTTCTGCCCTGGTGAGACCACACCTGGAATACTGTGTCCCGTTTTGGGCTCCCCAGTTTAAGGGGGGCTCTACTGGAAAGAGTCCAACAGAGGCTATGAGGATGATTAAGGGACTTGAGGATTTCCCCTGCGAAGAAAGGCTGAGGGAACTGGGGCTGTTCAGCATTGAGAGGAGAAGACTGAGAGGGGACCTTATTAACGTCTATAATTTCTGAAGGGTGGGTGTCCAATAGAAGGAGCCAACCTCTTCTCTGTAGTATCCAGCAATAGGCTGAGGAACAACAGACATAAACTGGAGCATAGAAGGTTTCACCTCAACATGAGGAGGAACTTCTCTACTGTGAGAGTGACAGAGCCTGGAACAGGCTGCCCAGAGAAGTTCAGGAGTCTCCTTCTCTAAAGACTTTTAACACCCATCTGGATTTGTTCCTGTGTGACATGCCCTGGGTGACCCTGCTTTAGGCAGGTGGTTGGAATCGATCTCTAGAGGTCCCTTCCAACCTCTAACATTCTATGATTCTTCTAAGCAGTACTATCTTAAAGCACTACAGAGACATTGAAAATTTTTGCAGAACTAATTTGACTGCTGTTATTTCAGTTTCATAATGTGTTGTGGAAATAGGCTTAGCCCACACCTCCTCCCAGAGAGGAGGGAGTTAGTGGGGAGGGAAGATACAAGGTTTTTGCCTTCAATTCTATTCTTTGTGCATCCAGTTCTTCGCATATTACACTACTTGCTCATAGCATCTGCTTTGTATTGCTTTCCTTTTCTATTGTTACTACATTTTTACTGCTGGTTCCCTTAAACCGACATGTCCTGTGACATGTTAGCACAATCTACACAATTTCTTAGTTTGCATACCTTCGTAAACTTACTGTGCAAAGTATTACTTTATGCAAGCTGTATAAATTTATTTTTCTAAAATATACAAATTTTAAATTGCCCTCGGGACTCATGCTATTTATTCTTAAATTGAATCTTGTTTTTTGTAATCCTTTTCCAACTGATAGAGCATTCCTCATATTATACTGACAGAAATAAATACAGAGCTGTAAGTGCTATCTTGCCAGAGAGTCATATGAGCTTGTAATAGCTGCATGCAACTGAATTTTCATTTCACTTCTATTTACCAGAGAGCTATCCTAGGATTTTGAATTGATTCCTCACTTTTGTTTGTATTTATATGTATTTCTTCAATAAAAATAAGTCTGTTATTTTAGATTTCATCAACTTTCCTGAAAAATAATGTAAGTAATAGTAGTATGACAAAAATTGAAATACATAATTGTAGTTTTATCAATCCTACAAGAAATCTGTGTTAAACCAGCAAGTGGTCAGAGCAGAATGTGATTTGTAATTGCAACTGTGCATGAAAAAACTGCTTTCAGAGAAAAGTTATTGTAGTTATATTATCAAATAATGGGTAGTTTGAAAATTTGTGCAGGATAAAGCAAACCTTGGGTTAAAATGCTCTGGGGAGGAACTAGGTAAGTGATGGGCAGTGCACTTGGGTAGTTACAGAGCACACTGCTCTGCTCTAGTAAGAGACAAGGGAAGGCATCATAACAAGTACCATGGTGCAAGGTGCAACACATTCCACTTTAGAAGAAGTATCTTGATCAGTCCCTATTTAAAACTCATGGGTATAGAATCCATGACATAATGTTGCTGTTAGAAGGAAGGAAAAATGCTAATGCTTTTTGTAAGCTATATGGTATTCACCTGGGAGCTGAGATCTAGTCGACTGTTTCCTAAGGGGATTTAAAGCAAAGAGGGTTGTGCAGTCATTGTTTAGCCTGCACAAATGTCTGATTTTCCACAGTAGTGAAAATACCTACCTTCTGAGTCAAGACTGAGGTAATTTCCTGCTGAAAAGAGTTCTTCTCATTTCTTACATTACTATTGCCTGCTGTGCATTGTTGATGTCAGTGTTGTATCTGTTTCCTTTAACCTCAACAAAGATACCATTAAAAAAAAAGTAATTCCCTAACATTTCATATCTTTCTGGCTCTTGAATAGCTATTCCAAGCTTCTATTTATTTTTCTACTGTGGAATCTTATGCTTTTAGACACATTCAAAATTAATAAATAAATAAAATTTTAGACACATGCAAAATTAATAGTTGTATAATTTTACATGACATGACATTTCTGCTGAATCTCATATTTGTTTCTCAACTCGTTGATTTACAACCATTATCCTTGGCTTCCAATAGTAGGATTTCACTGAGTTTCTTATATCCAATAAATATATCTGTGTCAGAAATAGTGTGGCCAGCAGGACTAAGGCAGAAATTGCCCCCCTGTACTTTGAACTCATGAGGCTGCAACTTGAAATAAGGGTTCAGTTTTTAAAAGGGCCCCTCACTTCAGGAAGGATATTTTGGTGCTGGAGCGACTCTGGTGGATCCCCAATAAAAAGTTTTCTCTTCATACAAGTAGGAGAATTTTCCATGTTGCTTTCTTTTTTTGACTTCCTGGTTAGGGGAAAAACCCACCATTACCCCATTTCCTTTCCATTCCTTGGGATTCCATTCCACTAGAAGAAGAAAAGATCTTTTTCTTGCATCTACAACTTTTGTTATTGTCCCACTCTCTGAAGTTCTTGCTTTGAGGGCCACCTTGTGGATCTGAATACTTGCTGCACGGAGCTGAGAATCCCTTTACACCCCCAAACCCTACAGCATACAGGTTTTTTGCAGAATCAGACCTTCTGTATACACAGGAGCTCCTCAGCTGGAGGTATCTGTTCTGAAGCCTCATGCTTAGTTTGAAAATCTAAGATGACAAGGGACCTATTTTGAATCTTTGTCTAAGCTGCAGATGGTACAGTGAGAATAGGCTCTCCTATACCATACATTACTTCGATTTATGTGAAACATCGCATATTGATGCCTTTATAGACAGCAACTTAGTGTTTCAGAGGAGTCTGCATGTTACAAAAAGGGCAGCAGGTGTTATTTAGACTAAATTGACCTTGAAATTGATTTCTTTATTTTATGACTTACTGAGGGGAGATTAATTTATTTTTTTTTTCCTGCAGCCTGAAACAATTTACATGGTAATAGAAGGCAGAGTCAGTCAAATTGCTGGAAGTAGTAGTGTTCCAAGAAAGAAAATATGGATCTTACTTGCATTGATTCTTTCTATCCCCAGGGAGTAGCTGAGACTTTAACACTGGGGAAAGACTGCCAAAATTTATTTTTCCATTAAAGGCGTAAGAATGGATAGTAATGTCTGTAAGCTGACATTTACTCTCAACTTGCAGTTCAAGGGATGGGGAGAGGGATGTGCTCTATATAAGATTTAGGGAGCATTTTAATGCTATTTCATGATTTCTGTAAGGAGAGATGGGAAAAAGAGGAAATCATTAGAAACTTCTGGAAAGCTTGATGTGGAGAGAACACAACTGCCCTTTAGAACAGAACAGACCTTGATAATAGCCTGAAAGTGGTCATTGCAATTCCACCTTTGAGTACCAAGCAAAAATAATCTCAAAATACAAAGGTTCATGGAAACAAGAGACCTTAAAGAAATTACCTGGAAGGAGGCACTGATAGGAACATAAAGTATATATACTTCTTTAGGAGGGCAAAAGTTTTTCATTGTTGTGCTGCCACGAATGCTGCAGTGCTAAAGTGATGTCATTTCCATTCCATGTAGAATCCAAGACAAGTGCATAATTAAATGATCTGTCAGTGGCATACTACTTTGCATAACCAGAACATATATGAGATGATATAATGACATTTCATCTGAAAATGAGTGTGAATACAACTCCACAAAACTATTTTTTGTTTGTTTTAAATACAGAAATAGTGTATAGGAAAACATACATAATTTTGATCATCTTGGGGCTAGAGTGGAGAATTAATCTCTCTTGTCTACCAGGAAGCTGCACCTGGATGCTATTATTGCAGCTGTAGTGAGTGAATGATTATTCCAATCTTAATAATAGAAGTGGAAGAGATTGGTGTTTGGCAGATACCAGTCTTTCCAGGCTAAGCTTCTGGCACTACTGGGGAGGGGACTCTGGTTATTCCTAACAGGCTTAGATTAGTTTGGACTATTGTTGGAATTTTCCACCCCTTTAAAAAATAACCTTTTCCTGAGGCATCTTGCTAATTTTGCTTTTACTTTCTGTCTTGACATGCCCAGGATTATCACAAGCACCAAATGTGCTCTTAATATGGAGCGCATCACAAGCTTTCCAAGTAGGTGTCCCATAGGCAAAATTGGTCCAGAGCTGTTTGTTAATTTGTTACTGGTTCACAGAGCTGTGTAATGGTTGGAAATAGTGGGTTGGGGGAGAAACAGATTTATAAAATAACTTACTTCTTTGGAACTCAAGGCATTGTCCTCTGGAAACGAGACAGTTGTGTAGAATAAAATCTGCTCTCCTTCTAAGTCTGCCAGCCTTCCCCTCCTAAAGAGGTTCCCAAATGCAGCACCCCTGCAAAATGGTTAACTTTGGGGTTTGAATTCCTATGGTGCCCTTTACAGGCACTGTGAAACTATGATCTAAGCATGTGTCCTGGTTTGGGTGAAAACCAAGTAAATTCTGTTCAGTGATTTTACTTTTCAGCTTAAGTTTCTAACTACACTTTCTAGAATTAGCAGCACGTTTTGCAGACAGTGTCTGCTTCTAACAGTGATAACACCTCATGTTTACAGTTACTGCCAGGGATGGAATGTAAAACCAAGGCCATTGCTAGAGTTTGTGTGTTGCACTGGGGGGTGCAGAAAGTGAAAGACCACACCTGCGGGGAGGA
>JANHGL010003258.1:11359-25882 GCA_024611195.1 Ceyx melanurus | reverse complement strand
CTGCTCCCTGCAGGGGGGCTGCACTAGATGCCCTTTGGAGGTCCCTTCCAGCCCTAAACATTCTATGATTCTATGAACACATCAGGAAACGCGATGGCGACGCCGACAGCCGCAGGCAGGGATAACCAGAGGCTGCACTAGCTGCTGTAACCGGCGAAGCCGCGCCGGCAGCGTTACGCGGGGAGCAGCGAGCGCCGCGGTTCCGCAGTTGGGCCGCTCCCAGCAGACGAGACCCGCCTCCCGTCCTGCCCGGACTCCTCCTCTCCTGCCCGGACACCTCCCCTCCCGGCCTGGCCCCGGACGTGACGCTGCCGCTGCCGTCAGAGCAGCCGGATGCGCCGTCGGGAGCAGTAAACAAGTCGCCGAGACACCCCCCCCCCCGCCCCCCAGCCTCTGCGCTTCCATCTTTGAGGAGCCCGAGTCCGTCGCGGACCATGGGCGGCGTCCTGGGCCTCTGCTCCATGGCGAGCTGGGTAAGGTGGGGAGCGGGCGGCGCGACGGTTCTCTGCCTCTTCTTGCCCCTCGCCCGCTGTCTCCCTGCGGCTTTGTCCCCTAGGGGTGGGGAGAGGAGGCGGGTCTTGGGGCGCGACCCCGCGGAGCTTCCCCGTTTCGGGTTTAGTGGCTCCCCGGAGATCCGCCGGAGGTGCCGGGCTGCGGTAACGAGGAGCTTCGCATCTGATTGAAAAGAGGCTGTCGAGCTGCCCGGCCACAGCTTCGTCCGCGTACCCGTGTGGGAGGTCTTGCTGTGTCCGTTCAAATTCTTTCTTCTCGAATCTGAAGGAGTGAAAAAAGAATGGGATGCTTTGAAGTTCGACGTTTCTTTCGGGGAAAAAAAAAAAAACAACCGACCAAACAAGGAATAAAAAGAGCAAAAACGAAGGTGTTTCTCTGATCCCAGTAATTGGATTTAATTCATTTTTCTTACGGCTTTGTCTTGAGCAGCTCCACCCTTTGTAATATATCTACGGAGCCATCATTTTCCCACTGTAGTCTGTGGTGATGTCACCACCATGCTGAGCATCGTCAGGTGATTTATTTTATTTTATTTTTATTATTTTTTTAAATGAGAAACAGTATTTTAAGATGGTTTTAAAACTACTGGCACTATGCAGAAAAGCATAGAATTTGGTAGAGATCCTGCACGATAGTCCTCAGTTGAGGCATTGCTGTCTTATCCTTAAATAATTGGAGGTCTTTCCAAGAATGATATGGAATTAGATGCAGTCATTTGGATTGTGAAACTTTAGACATTTGTCTTAAAAATGGCAGTGGGATTGTGAAAACCTGGAATTTCGATGCCAAAAATAGTGCACCATACTTAAATGTAAGTAATTTCATTTAATAAGTAATTTCATTTAATCTAAGGAATTCACACACACAGCTTAGTGGTCTAACAAAACTTTATGTTGATTCAGGCTCCTGTTTTTTCTGCTCTAAAGCTTTATGGGTTTTGGTTCTCTTAGTACAGAGTGATTATTTAATTACAGAGATGATACTCAACTCCACTTACTGGACAAATTCTATGAAATTATGGTAGAATTTGGGTATTTGTATGAGCTAATCTTTCTGCATATAAATAAGCAACTGGAACACTGATAGTATCTGGTTAAAGAAGAACTGCAAGTGTTCATTTTGCTTTAATTAAGATTTTTAATGCTAATTAATAGCTAGAAATTAAAGCCTAATTGGCTAAATATAGTTAACATTAACATTTTAAATTATTGTCAAATACTAAATCACAGTACAACTATAGATTTTAATGCAAGTACTTAATATATACTGCATTTTCAAGTGCATAAACAGCTTTTCTGATGACTGGCTGGTGTTTGTAGTGCACTAAGAATCCTGCTCTTGGTTTTGAGTGTTTGTTTGAGCCAGCATCTGGCCTCAAACCTAGACCACCTAGATTGGTCAGGCAGTGTCATTTTCTCTCTGCTGGCTCTTGCCTCTGTTGCATTGTTCTCTGAAAACAGTTCTGCAGCTGTTTTGCTCACTTGATATCCTCTGGCAAGACAAAGATCTTGATTGATTCAGGTCCTTGAAACATATGGATAGGGATGATGGAGCTAAAACCTGAGTAGACCCAGCAGGAGGCTTAGTGTTTTTTGGAGTACTTAATTCAGTATATAATCATTTAGTCATTACCCCAGTAAGAAGATTACATTTTATATTAAAAACTTGTTCTGTGTGCATCAGGGTCAGTAACACTTGGCTTTCAGTGTTTTGTGGGATTTTCTCTCTCCCCTGCAGCATTCATCTTTTGTTCATCTTCTTAAAAGAAACAGGGACTTGGACTGTAATGTGATTCCTTGTAGAAGTGGCCAACTTGTATAGTTAGTATCACTTATCAATAGCTCTCTTGTTCAGAGATGTGCATGATCATAGTTTTTAAGGGTGAGCTATTTAGGGGCAAAATGTTTTAAAAGCTGGTGGGTTTTTTTTGCCTGGTTTGAGGCACATTGCTTCCCAGTGAGGGGAAGACAGTCATCTTTGTTTCAGCCACTGCAAGCCTCCCCTAGAAACATGAATTCTGGTGTGGAGTTACTTAAGTATTTAACAAACAATTTGTGGGATATCCCAGAGGGTCATTGCACCAATTTTTCTGCAGCAGGTGAGCCCAGGCTTATACTTTGCTTACTTTACTTTGCCAAATTCAGCCTTTTATTCAACAGTACCTTTAAAAATACTAATACAGACAGAATTTATTCAAGAAAGTTGTTTTTTTTTAAAGTCAAATAGAAATATTCTTCTCTAGAAAGGTTATTTGTGCACAGAAAATAGTGTAATACATTAGTACTATAAAAACTTGACTCATCCTAAGCCAACGTTTGCCATACATTTCCTGCTTACTAAGTGTAGATGCCCCTAATGTGGTTGCCTCCACAATTTGCTAATTTAAAAAATATTCTGTACTTTAGTGAAGCGAAAAAAAAAATAATTCTGTATGTCCTCAGAAAGGAGCACAGGTACAAAAAGAATACAAGGAAATGATTTAAAAGACCCTGTTTGTGGGTTGAGTGTATGGCTCTGGTTGAACCTGTAAGAACAGACAATCTGAAGCTTTTCCTGAGGGCTTCTCAAGAGGCTGCCAGGGGTTTTGTGGCAGTCTGGCTGCTCTGCCATGCAAGCCCTGGGGCCTTCCCAGGAGCAGCAGACTGCTGGCATTTTGGTTTGTCATCTAAGGACTCTTTGTGACACATGCCAGTTGCACTGGATGATTGGCATGTATTGGCCATGTGGCCATCTAACCAGTCATGTACTTGTGTGACTGACTGTGTCTTTGATGTGGTGATAATACCTGTGTCTTGTCATGGGGCAGAGATGCTCCTTCCTGGGAGGAGCTGGAGTGCCACCATTCAGGGGTTGTGTGACCTGCTGCAGCTCATACAGGGCACTGCTGGATTGGTAACTTCACCTTGGCAGAAAAATATGTGGCCACCAAAACTTAGCTGTTAACTGGTGGTCACAGGGATTTCTCCTGTATTCTAGGCAAAATAGTTTATTTGTAAACCAAAAAGCAAAACCAACCCACAAACCCAAGCAACCACAAAACAAAACATCCTTGGTTGTACTTTCTTCCTGTGGCTTTTGTTTACTTCTGGAATCTTCCCCTTCTTTGGGTTCCTCAATTGTCAGCAACTGGCAGAAAATTTCAAGGGAAATGGAGTACATTTCATAGATATTAGGGGTTGGAAGGGAGCTAGAAGATCATCTAGTCCAACCCCCCTGCCTGAGCAGGGTCCCACCCCCTGCTCTGTTCCCTTTCCTTCCTCCCACAATTTTCTATTTTAAGAATGAAATACAGGTAAATTTGGCCTATTTTTTGTCCCCTTATAGTATTACAATCATACAGCATTCCTATCTACTTTTGCTGTTGATTTTTGATAGCAATGATACGTGTACTGTCTGTTTGCTTTGCTCTTGTGGTTTTAATTTTTACCTTGCCTAAATTAATTTTGCAGCTAACAGAGCTATGTGATCCGAGTAGCTGCTAAATGCACAATACCTTACAACCTGAGCTTTAGGCTATTTTATCTATTGTTAATGCTCCAGTAAGGATTGTAGCTAAACTTGTGCCAGATGCTGAAAGTGCATCTAGATGGAAGTTGTGTTCAGTTGTTTTGTTGTTGGGTTGTTTGGGTATTTTTGTTGTTAATTAAAATTTATTTATATATATATTTTTTTTTTACTGTGGTGGATTTGTTTAATCCCTGCAGCTGTGGAAGGGAAAGATGTGATTGTTAGCTAAAAGCAATCCCATTTAGCTGAAACAAAGTAAGATTCAAGAGAACAGATGAGCCTGGATCCAGTCATTATTTCCTCTGAATGGTAAACGATTACTTTTGACCTCGCACTAATTTTCCTGCACAGTGGTGCACAAGGAGAGGTTGCCAAGATTTTTAGGGAGCACTAACACATTGCAGAACCTGGGTCTACACTAGTGATGAGATAGAATGGGACCTCCAAAGGGCATCTAGTGCAGCCCCCTGCAGGGAGCAGGAACACCCTCAACTAGCCCAGGCTGTTCAGAGCCTTGGCCAACCTCCCCTGCAATAGCTCCAGGGATGGAGCCTCAACCTCCTCCCTGGGGAGTCTGTTCCACTGATCCACCACCCTCAAGGTAAAGTGCTTCTTCCTGAGATCCAGTCTAAATCTCCTCTAATTTAAACCCATTACCCCTCATCTTTTTCCTACAGGCCTTTGGAAACAGCCCCTCTCCAGCCTTCAGGCATAGGCAGGTGCTCTAAGGTCTTCCCAGAGATGCATCAGACGAGTCATTTCCCCTGATACCCTGTGATGAGCTGTGCATCCTGCTGCACTATTGCAGTGTGGCAGTGCAGTGCCCTTTGCAGAGCTTGTTTCTTGTTGTCTCTGGCAGATCCCCTGCCTGTGTGGCAGTGCCCCCTGTCTGCTCTGCCGCTGCTGCCCCAGCGGCAACAACTCCACCATAACCCGCCTGATCTACGCCTTCTTCCTGCTGCTGGGGGTGAGCGTTGCCTGCCTCATGTTGATACCAGGCATGGAAGAGCAGCTCAAGAAGGTGAGGTTACTTCTTTGCTACAACAGATGTCACAGAGAGTTGTAAATGCCACCACAAAGGTGTGGGTTGTAGTTGGAAATACGTAATCGTGCTGCCGCTTGTGCTGCACGGTCACTGTTAATTTGATTGAACAAAGAGCTCGTGGGACAACCCCTGCACAAGTGAAAATGATGATTTCTAGATTTATACCTTGGGTTGCACGTGCTTTTGTTCTGATAGTCTTTGTTTTGCTGCATTGAGGTTGGCTTGGTTTTTTTCTTGTGGATGGTAACTTCTGTTAGGTGTGCTTTTGATTTTCTTCCCCCCAGATGATGAATGTAAATGTTCATTTCAGTGTGGTAAACACACTAGAGCTTCAGTGAGAGCCATGGTAGTCACCTAGAAAAGAAAATTACAGTGGTCTTGAGTATGTTTTGACTTCAAAAAGATTTTGCTCATATCCTGGTAGTGACTGGAAAGGATATTCTCAACTATTTCATATGGAATTTACAGATACTTCTAATTGATGGTAAAATTTTGGGGGGGAAGGTCATTTCTGTTTTCATGAGTTGTAAGCAAGTTGCCTTCTATATTTTCTAGCAATGGTAATAGTTGCATAATGCTACAGTATTAATGTAATTGTATATTAGTAAAGTGCTAATACGTGTTTACTCACAGGAGGCCTTTTCCAGATCAATTAATTAATTTGTATTTCTCACAGATTCCTGGATTTTGTGATGGAGGGATGGGAACAACTATTCCTGGAGTGCATGGCCACGTGAATTGTGATGTACTAGTTGGCTACAAAGCTGTGTACCGTGTGTGCTTTGGCATGGCCATGTTCTTCCTCCTTTTCTCCTTACTCATGATCAAAGTGAAGAGCAGCAATGACCCCAGAGCAGCAGTACACAATGGGTAAGATACAGAAATGAGAGCTGAGGGGGGTGGTGCTTACCAGATACAGCCTGAAAAACCCCATTTGTAACTCCTCTAGTAGTTACATTCCTCTTGATTTTAATGGCTTTTTTTTTTTTTTACAGGCTTGCTCTTATTGCACTGTTTTAAAGATAACAATTACATGTATATATTTGTATCTGTGCAGATAAATAACACCTCTCTACCTCCATTTCATAAAGAGTGAGTTCTGAATTTAGTTTCTGAGCTTCCCAGTAAATTTTTATTTTGTATTTCCATATAGTTAGGAATTAAGGAAAATTAAGATTTTTATCCAACTTCACAAGAAGAGAGTCAAGAATGGGTGAATGAAAAGTAACTCTTGAAGTTGTGCTGGTTTTGTACTTTTATTGTGAATTAAATCAGATTTCAGTGCTTGCCTGACTGTTTTTTTTTAAATTTCCCTTAGATTCTGGTTCTTTAAATTTGCAACAGCACTTGCAATTAGTGTTGGAGCTTTCTTCATACCAGAGGGACCTTTTACAACTGGTAAGGGAATATTGTCTTCCACAGTACCATGATGCACTCATAACTGGTTATAAAACATAACTAAAGTGCATGTTGATGTCTTATGGTTTTGTAGCTATATAACTATAGCACTTCTGTGTTTAGGGATGTTAAGACAGAATGGGAAATTACCTGTGGTTCTGAATTGTTTTTTTTTTTCTTTTAGTGTGGTTTTATGTAGGTATGGCTGGAGCATTCTGCTTTATTCTCATTCAGTTGGTCTTGCTTATTGACTTCGCCCACTCCTGGAATGAATCTTGGGTTGAAAAAATGGAGGAAGGAAACTCAAGATGCTGGTATGCAGGTAAACCAAGTTGTAAATGTCATTGTGCATGATGGTAAATAAGCTGTTCACAGAGCAGTGCATTTTAGCAGAGTGCAGAAGGGCTGCTTTGTACAGAAGGATCATTTTCTCAGACTGTAGTTCAGCTCTATTGTCTTGTGTCCTTTTGATGTCAAGTTAAATGAGGGGAGGCAGGGAGAGAGGCAGCAGCCTCTGAGTAGTCAAATGAGATCCCTGGGAGCATGACACCCATTTATGATAGCAGTGAAGTGGCAATTGTAGTTTTCTGGGTGGTTGTCTTCAGCTAAAGGTTTTCATACACCTCAGTGCTGGTTAAAAATGATATAACCCTCTTACTGCTTCATGTTGAGTGTAAGTATCTCAAACAATTGTTTTGTTTTTGTCTGCCAGTCAGTCATTCTTTGATATGTGCTGAGTGAAAGGCTAAGGTAGCAAAGGAGAATACAAATGATATCACTTGAGAAACAATATCATTTTAATAAAGGATTCCAGATGTGATTTAAGTGTTTCAAAATGGAAATGCAATGGCCATTTTGCTCTTGAATATTTTTAGTAATGTGGAATTTTGAAAGAAACTTTTGCTCTTTCATGGAAGCAGAAGTACTTCAGGGGCTTTTGGCTTAAGTGTATACAGTAGAACCATATTCCTTCACACTTGCTCTTCCTGGTTGCTGTTAGAACCTTGAGTATGGCTTAAGGCTTCCCAGCTATTGTGCTCTTTTTACCACTTCAGAGTGTTAAGAACAGCTTACTTCTCTTACACTAGAGATATTTTCCAGTTGTCAGTGTATTCTGTATTCAGAAGCTAATAATGATGCAATATTATTTAAATTTTTATACTCTTCATTGTTAAGCTGATAATTTTTTTTTCTCTTCACAGCTCTGCTGTCAGCTACAGCTATCAATTACCTGCTCTCTCTAGTAGCTATTGTCTTGTTTTATGTTTATTACACTCATCCAGAAGGTTGTTCTGAAAACAAGACATTCATCAGTGTTAATATGCTGCTGTGTATTGGTGCTTCTGTAATGTCAATTCTGCCAAAGATTCAGGTATAGTTTTAATTCTGTGATCTTTTGGGGATTTAAAAAATTTATTTATTTTGCTTTACCAACCCCAGAAATATAGAATAACCTAGAAAAACCTCTAGTGCCTGGGACTTTGAATTGCCTAACTGCTGTTTCATGACTGCTTTCTACAGGAATCTCAGCCAAGATCTGGTTTGCTGCAGTCTTCTGTGATCACCATCTATACAATGTATTTGACTTGGTCAGCTATGACTAATGAACCTGGTAAGTATAGTAGTAATATATGGCAGAAAATTGTATCTTCATCTTTTTCCAAGGCAATACTACAGTGGGGTATTATAATGTGTGCAAGGTAGAGGTTAAGACTCACTAATCTGTTTTCTCCACCCTACCCCAGCTGTCTGCAACAATACAGAAGGAATAGTTCTTCCAAAGAGAATGTATTTTTAACTTTCTTTTATGTTTATGTGTTTTATGTTTCTTGTATCTTTCCAAACTAAAGATCTAAAAAAATGTTTTAATAGATGTTTTCAATGTTTCTTGTGTCTGAGAAATCTGAGCAACTCAAGAGAAAAATCAAACAAACAAACAACAAAAAAGAAATTCTAATGATGAAAATATTAAACTGCCAAATAATTGCTTTTGGTGTTACTAATTGGATTTGGCTCCTTTATCTTATTTATGGACAAGCTTCAGTGTCAAGCATACATGAGTCATATCTAATTCCTGCAGCAATTTTGAGAGAATAAGATTGTCTGCTGATTTCATCTGTGTTACCAGTGGATGCTGGACACTGGAAGCTGTTAATAATATGAAGTGGACTTTGTAGCATTCTTTTCTAACTTTGAGATGCCTCTGGTCATATATCACATTTATAAAGTGTATGTTGGCCAAGCTTATTTTCTAGTGATAGAATTTTGAAAGCTTAATCTATGGAGCATTTTAATTTTGTTGCATCTAATTAGATGAGAAGGAACAGTCAAGCACTTGATGTGTATCTTACATAAGTTTAAAATCCTTTTATCTGCTCAAAGAGCCAGATTTTAATGCCACATGCTGTCATTTGCCTGCTTTAGAGAGACTCAGTAGGCTAAAATTAGATTCAAAAGCATTTTTGCTTCACGACTGTCATGGTCACAAAGTTCTTCTCTATTACTGTGAATTCAGGGGGGAAATGGACTATGAAATACTTGTTCTGTTCTTGTTTTCTGTGAGTTCCAATGTGATTTCTCCCACAGACAGGCGCTGTAACCCAAGTTTGCTGAGCATCATTGGTTACAACAACACCACCATCCCACCCAAAGGTCAGGTAGTTCAGTGGTGGGATGCACAAGGAATTGTAGGACTGGTTTTGTTTCTGCTGTGTGTTCTGTATTCAAGGTAAGATTCCTTTTAAAAAACAAAACAAGCAAAACCAACAACCAACCCACCCTATTAATTTGTATTACTTTTGAGTATCTGCTGAGCAGATACTAAATTGGACTTTACTTGAGTAACTGTGTCCTGTCTCCTCCTGTCACTTACAGCATCCGAACCTCCAACAACAGCCAAGTTAACAAGCTGATGCTGACCAGTGATGAATCCACACTGATAGAGGATGGAATGCCCAGGAGTGATGGTTCCCTTGATGATGGAGATGATGTTCATAGAGCCATAGATAATGAGAGGGATGGAGTTACTTACAGTTACTCCTTCTTTCATTTTATGCTTTTCCTGGCATCACTCTATATCATGATGACACTTACCAACTGGTACAGGTATTTACATTTGATTATGTATTTTGCTAATAACAAGGAGAGGCTGAGAATGCTGGGACTGCTCAGCCTAGGGAAGAGAAGGCTGATGTATAAACATCTGAAGGGAGGGAGGGTGCAAAGAGTATGGAGCTGTAGCAGCATAGTCCTGGTTAGCTGGCTCTAGGTGTCCCTGCTTAAGCAGGGGGATTGGACCAGATGACCTCAGCAATTCTGTGACAGGGTCTGGTAGAATTAAATTAAATGCTCCCTAAAAATTGCTCAGGATAAAACAGTCCTCCAGTATGTGAATTGTTATTAACAGCTTGACCAGATATTCTTCAGATTTTAAAAATATATATGTTGGTCTCTAATAATTTATTAAAGGACAATTTGTATCAAAATAGCATCACTAAAAAGGTGTTTCTTTCCAAAGTAACTCTTGATATATAGTCCTGCTGTGGATTTGATTTATGGCCCTGCTTGAGTTAATATAACATCTAGATTATTAATTCTTCTAGGTATTGGCCTTTGGCAAGGTAAAATGCATTATTTGTATCTATAAATGCCACCCATTTCCTGCTTCTCCACAGATTTGCTTCCAGATTCCTTCTAAGTATTTCTTCTACCTGACAGCTTTTCTTACTAAGTATTTTTGGGGGGGCTACTGTTGCTTTCTACCTTTCTGTACCACTGCCTTAACAGTGTTCTTGTACACATTGATGTGAGCTGCCTTGAAGCAGAAGGGTAGAGATGTCTTGAGGTGTGGAGCTGTGACCACAGTGCTGAGGGAGTGGCTTTACTACACCTATGGAAACAGAAATGGCAAGTTACACTTCTTGGTTTTCTTCTTCTACAGTCCAGATTCCTCTTATGAGACAATGACCAGCAAGTGGCCATCAGTGTGGGTGAAGATCTCCTCCAGCTGGATTGGCATCGTGCTCTACGTGTGGACTCTGGTTGCTCCGCTGGTTCTCACCAACCGTGACTTTGACTAAGCTGCAATGAACAGCACTCCTGCTAGCAGTGCAGCTGTAAATAGGTGTGTGTGTGTGCTCTCTCCATGTGCTACATACCCTGCTTTGTTCTGCATGACTACCTTCAATCATGTCTGTTGGCATTTCTCAATGACTTTATCTAGCTGAGCTCAGTGGCAATTTCTAGAATGATGGTTCTCATGGGATTACATCTAGATTGAGTGAGTGCCTCGGGAGCATTAGATGTAACAGCAAGGCTTTTTGGAAGTAGGTATTTTTCCCTTCAATTGCATTGAATACTCATAGGAAAGAAAAAAAACAAGTGTTAATTAAGGTAACAAAACAGTATTAGATCAGGCTTTGCAAGCAAAGGAGGTGCTGCCTTTTGTGATGATCCATGTTGCCTTGATTACCAAGTAAGTGTTGTTAGACTCAAAAGTTTTGCATGTTGGAGCTGACTGGATGCTTGCAGTGTTTTGGCACCAAGAGCCTGACCTTTTCCCATGCTGAGGGCAGCAGCACATTGAGCACAGATGTTAAAGGGGGGAGCTTGGACCTGAAGCTACAGAGGACCTGATGTTCTCCTTGGTGCTGCTCAATCTGATTGTGTCCTATTGCAGATGAGAGAACAGATGTTCTGGGGAAATACATCCTGGTATCAGATGCTCAGAAGCATGTTCTTAAAGCACCTGTTTACAATGTGCATTTATGTTTGGTTTGTTTTATTTTAAGTAGTTTGGATAGGATAGCTGTGCTGTAATTTATTGCTGTTTTGTGTACCACCTTTTCTTGGCTAAGCTACAATCACAGATTGCAAGCAGCCAAGTGGTGAAAACTATGTTAGGTCTTTAGAGGAATTTTTTGAGTAGTGTTGAGAAATAGGATCACTGAAATGAGAGTAACTGAAGGAGCTTGCATTACTGAGGCTTCAGCAAAAGTGTTTCTTAATATATTTGGGGCTCTACATTTTGAAATCTCTTAATGTATTAGGTATTTTGCTTGTCCAGTGCCAGAAATAGACTTGAGCCTAGAAAGTCTAAATCTAGGCATGAGGCACAACATTAATCTGTTTAAAATACTGTATAGTTCCTGTGCAGTTATGAAATCTTAAAATGCTTTTGTGCTTGCTGCTTTGTCACTGAAGTAGGTAGGCAATATTCTTTCTCTCCCTGTTATTTGCTACAGTTGAGCCTAGAGCAGCCTACCTGGGAGTCACCCTACAGTCTTCAGCAGAGATCATGCTGACTGTTCCCCTGGTGGTTGTAGTTACTTCCTGCTGCTAATTCTTAAGCTTTTGTTTTAATTATGCACCTAAACAGTGATGTTTACTGCAGAAGCCAGATGTGACATGTCAATCAAACCTGAGATGGTAATGGAATGATTAGTAAAGGCTTGTAATAATTTGGAATATGTTGTTACCTTATTAATAAATAAATTTGGATGAAGATGTCCAGTGACTTCTGATCTCTCTCACTACTGCCAAATGGGGATCTGCAGTATCCCTGCCACCATTAGCTGTGTGGTACAACTACAGCTAAATTCACTTGAAGAAACATGGAAAACTTCAATAAAAGCAACAATGGAAACACAAAGCAGAGAGGTAGAGCTGTTTCAGTGGAAGGAAAGCTACAATACTCTACTAGTTTCTACTAAGAAAACAAAGGGGAAAGCGTTTGTTTATGTATTACTAAGCAAAAACAGTTTGCTGCCCTAGCCCCTTGTTTTGGAGGCTTGTAAGTCAACTCAGGAGATGAAATATTTTCCAACAGCTGTGCCCAGCAGCAGACCTCACTGCAAAGCTGAAAGGCATGAAAAACCCAGGCTGATATATCCACAACCACCTGCAACACAGAACACATAACAAGTATCACGCTGAAGTAACATTTATTTTATTGGAGTAGGATGGTCCAAGTTAAAAGTACTCATGCAGTCAAGGGGCCTGGTGGCTGTAAAGAACTTTTTCCCCAGTTTGTGCTGTGTGAGCACTTCCACTGAAGTGAAAGTAAGGCAGAACCAAGATTTATCAAGGTACAGGCACTTTGTTCCCAGTTCAAGCAGGGAAAAAAAAAAGCCTACATCAGGTCCTGGTGTCCCCCCCCCCAAAAAAAAGCCTCGTGATCAAGGCTTTACAAAGTATTGTAAAAAATAGAAAAAAAACCAAGATACAGAAAATCAGTGCTCCCTAACCATACACTAGTAGTTTATGTCAGCATATGTAAGATCAGAAGTATAAGAAATCATAGATCAAACCCTTGTTAGTAGTAACAAGGGTTCAGTGACCTGGGCTATTTAGTGATATGTGTCATAGCAAACACTGGACAGCAGTTACAGTAACAGTCTGACCTGGTAAAGCCACCTGTGCCTAACAGCTTCTCAACCATGTGGGTAAACAACCTCCTGGAGAAGTAACAGAGGAAAGGTATTTTGGAATCCACATAATCTGGTTACATAAAAGTGATTTACAAAAAAAACCAACCTCATATACCAAACAATAATCTAAATAAATAGTTCATCTTCATGACTATATACAGAGTCCCTGTGAGGTTAGTTATCCAAGAAGGACATGTCTGTGTCCATGGGTGCAGGGGCAAGTTCACAGAGATAGAAGAGAGTGGCTTCGCTCGCTTCGGCCTCCGTCAGGGGCTCCAGACGTACCAGTTTGCTCTGGGTGGGCTCAGGATCCAGGCTGCTCTCCAGGAGCTCATCCACTTCCAAGGGTTTGTCAGCAGAAGAAGGAGTTCCAGCCACCAAGCTCCCACTCTCCAAGTCAGAGCCTGGGTTGCCATCGAAGAACGCAAGGAGTGGAAACGCCGTGTACTGTATGAGCTGCTTGTCTGGGGGAAGAGCAATTCCCAAAACAACATCAGTTCTCTTGCCTTTATGTGCAGAAGAAAAAAAAAACCAACCCAAAACACCAAAATCCATCCCCCAGAATTATTTAGAAAACAATAAAAACCTTTATAAGCTTTTATTTTAAATGTGTGTTTTAAGAACTACTGCATTCATGCATAACATTGTTTGTTGGGCAGTGCCAGAAGCCTAAAAAGCATTTTGTTTGGTTATTTGCTGTCAGCATGACATAAAAACAGACAGAGCAAGTAACTGAGATCATTTTTAGAACAATGCTTGTCCAACTGCTACAACTGACCTGATTTGGGCTTAGAAACTTGTGTCTCCTGTGAAGCCTCTGCACCAGTGTTATTCTTGGTAGTTTCTATTCCCTTGGTCTCCATCTGGAAACAAAAGTGAAATCTTAAACCACATGCCTACAGCCTTTTCCAATGCCACTAGAGCACAGCTGACCCCTGACTAAGACCAGTGAGATTTTTACTTGTGAAGGGATGCAGTGGTATCAGTTACCCACACTAACAGCTACTGGATGAGGAAAGGTGAGATGGAAACACAGGCTCACTCAAGCAACCAATCAAAACTGAATGGGTAACATAACTGAATGGGACAAAGCTAAAATGCAAGCTCTGCCACTTCTTCTTGTGCTTCTCCCACCAGACAACACAGATGACACCATTCTGACAAAGCCTTTACCATCTTTGCAAGTATCCTGGAGGATACTGAAGTCAAGAGACTGGTGCAATGTACAGGTACTGGCCTCAAGGTAACACAGATTTTAAAGGACATTATTAATTAGTAAGTTTCTCTTTTCTGTTTAAAACCTAACAGGATGAATTCAGATGCAGCCTTCCTACTCCCATGGATATCTTCAACATTAGAGCACAAAAAAGTGCTACTACACCAGCAAAAAAGAGCAAAGGATTAATAAAGTTTGCATCTCTCACTACTGTGTACATTGAGCATTAGATTTAAGACTTACTTTGGTATTAGTGATATGATCTGTGGGATTCATCTGCACGGAGCTTGTAAAAAGCTGATAAGACAAAACACATTGGTTTAGGTATTGTCTTCACTGAAGGTCTCTCCCAACACTCCCCAAGTCAAACTGCAAGGTGTGGACCAGGATGGTGAAGTCCCCCCCACTGTATGTGA
>JANHGL010003258.1:0-11259 GCA_024611195.1 Ceyx melanurus | reverse complement strand
AAGGCTCTGAGCAGCCTGGGCTAGTTGAGGGTGTCCCTGCTCCCTGCAGGGGGCTGCACTAGATGACCTTTGGAGGTTCCTTTCAGCCCTAAACATTCTCTGATTCTAGGTATCTTAACGTTGCTATTAAGAATACGAGAACCACATCTGCATGTGAGAATAACTTGATGTTTTCACCCTTTATCAAGACAATTATTTACTTATGGTTTGTAATTTTGCAGAGAAAACTTGGCTTTGGAGAGTAATGGTTTGGAATTCCATGAACCCCAGTCACAAAGGAAACAACTTTGTCACATCTCACTTGGACTAACAGTTTGCTGTAGTCTGGAAATACCTTTTCCTTCTTATGCTGGCACATAGAGAATTCTGTGTGCAGTAACAGAAGAACAATCCTGATAAGTCTGTGACACCAAACTGGAAAGAGTCATCACTATGCTGGGAGTGCAGAGCACCTGGGAATCATGGCAGACAACACCCTCCCATGAGCCAGCAGCAGGGCCTTGCTACAGGCAAAGCACAGCCAGGAGCTTGCCAGAAGCTAAAATTTCTCTCTCAACAGGGCCCAAGGCCACTTAGGGAAGAGTGTCCAGCTTTAGGCCACCCAGTGCAAGAGTTTTCAAACTAGAGGAAATTCAAAGGGTCATGGATGTTTAGGGCCTTATGATATACAAGAAGCTGAGGGAGCTTGGCTAATCTCAAAGGGAGGACAACAGCATTCTTCCACTCCTTCCAAAGAGGTGCTGCAGTGAAGACAAGCTCCAGAGGTGGACAAAGGACAAGATGCAAGAGCTGCAAGGTGCAGCAGGGAAAGCTGACTGACAAATTCTTCACAAGGAGGAGTCCAGCACTGGAACAAGCACCCGAGAGGCTGTGGAATATTCATGGATTTCAGAGGTTGACTCAACAAGATCCTGAGCTACATGATGCAACTTTCAAGTGGCTGGGCTAGATGACATGCAGAGGGACCTTCCAGACCTGTCTAGACCGTTCTACTCAATATGAATCTGAAGAGAAATTGAAAATATATATATACTCTTAAGAAATAACATGAAATGGCAGAGAAACTTGTAAAATAAATATCAAGAGCCTTTTTAACCTCAGTTCATTTAGAAGACTACAGATGATGCACTGGGCTATTTCAAAGCAAAAGGATTAATCTAATCAGTGTCCAAGTTCATGGAGCAACAAATGTAAGCATTCTTTTTTAAGAAAGCCATTTTTGGATCAGAAACTTAAGTATTCATTTGAGCAATGTTGTAGCTCTAGTATAAATTAGTGTAGTGTAAATAATATCAGAAACATATCTACAGATATTTAGAATTTTTTTTAAAAGGAAAAAATGCAAAAAAACCACCCCACCTTATTGTATTTCAAATCTATTTTAAACAGTACCAACTCCACATAAATATTTTCTGTAGTGTATTACCAAAATACTTAAAATAAATAAATGAAAATTACATCAACCAGGAGATCTGGATCTATGCTGAACTGTCGTCCTGATAGCATAGCTTGGAAGTCCTCTAAACTGCAGTCAATACTGTCAAGATAATCCAGAAGTTCAACTCTGGAAGACAAACAGTATTTTATTGCTATATCCCTTAGCAAAAGGAAGATAAATACATGATTAAACTTTACACAGATCTGCTACCTGCATCTAAAAATAATCAGAAATAGAATGAACAGTCGTTCATTAGAAATAACCTATTAATAATAATAATATAAAGAAATAAGAAAACTACCAATGCACCCCAACTCCCTTGCTTCATGATGGAAATCAGAGGTCCCATCTTAAAATACTTAAAATAAAAGGATCTTCAGAAACTTGGTAGAATAAAGGTGACATTTACATTTAAAGGTGACAAATACATTTAAAAATTCCCAATAGGAACTACTATTCAGTTCTTTTTGAGTCAAACAATCAGTTTTACTACTTGGAAAAAAAAAAAAATAACCAGGTTACTCACTTCCCAAGAAGATTTATATTCTGTGAAATGACTCCATTCTCACTGAGTATGGAATCCATCATGGAGACTGGATCTTCTGCAGTTAAATTTGACTGGCTATTCAGCTGTACAGCACTTGACATGAGTGGGCTTGTGCTGTCACTCACAGGGCTGAGGGGATCAACAGCTGGGACAGCAACTGATTCTGTGCTTTTCTCTCCTTGAATGACAGGGGCATATTCTTCTTCATTGTCATCTTCCACAATTACAATATCAGGAGAGTGACTACAACTGGAACATGAGAAATAAAGCTTTTCATACATTCATTTAAACTGCTAATATTCCAAAGGTTTAGTTACTTATTTCAGTCATGCTACTATGAACAAATAAACTTTCCTACTTCTTCTCAATACAAAACCCAGGCTTATATGCCTGGGAGGCCCTAGATGGAAGTGGCAGAACCCACTGTATTAGTCCCCAGTGGATAATCCCTGACTTCCAACCTGATCCTTGGTTTCTAATCTGAGGCCCAGTTCTGGGTTTGTCACAGGACAGTGGAAATGCAGATCTCCAGGGCACTTCTACTGGCAAGAGTGTTGTCAGAGTGCTAAACAATTTAGATGACAGTCTCTGCAACATTATTCATAACCAAATTAAGAAGACATCACTTATTCTGGACAAGCAGAACATTTAACAAGAGTGCAATAACACTGATTGCTTCTCACTGGTTTCTATCTTCAACTAAAACTTCAAGAGCCAATTAACTTACTTGGAACAAATTCAGAAGTCAATAAATCAGAGCCTAGTATGAATTCACAGATGAAACTTCTATATGGAGTACTGAATAATCTGACCAATTAATTAAAAAAAATATTTTCTAGGACATCCAAGTTACTGCATATTTTACAGCACAAAGCCAATTATCCATAAATATACTTCTAGAGACTTCTTACTTGGAAGAATCTGAAGTGGTATCTTCATTTGGTTCTGGTGAAATGGAAAGACTTTCTTCACCACCCATGGGATGTTCTTCATCAGCCACATCCTCAGTGACATCATAAATAATGATGTCATCTGAAATCTGTTCCCTTTGTTTTAAGCCCTCATTTCTCTTGAGAGGTACCTGAGAATGAATTTAAAGAGAGTCAGGAACAGAAGGACAATAAGCTTCAACATTCTGACTGTTACAGTGCTTTTATTCTAGCTTTCCTACACCTCAGATTGAGCTGTTTATATAGATAGAACTACATTTAATGGATAAATAACCATACAAAGAAATGAACAAGCTGGACAATAGCAGCTACAGAAAAAGGTGTGACAACAGGACTACACAAGAACTAAAAATGTTTAAACAGTGACTGCTATTTAGTTACTTTCTTATGAAGTTATTAATCCTAATACCATGCTACAGAACTCAGTTTAATGATTTCCCCACCAACCACTATTTGAACAGCAGAAAATAACTTTCAGTGGCATCAAACATTCAAATGGCAGGAGTTTGACATGATTTTGCTGGGCTGGATGCTGCTTTACATAGCAATACACTGGGTTCTCATTCCTGTATGGGGCTAGAGGAACCTAACTCCCAGAGGTAACAAAACACACATATGCTATTTCTAACAGCACTATGATTACAAGCAAACTGCTTGCATTAGGATCACAGTGAGCTGTGTTTAATACATAGGTATTTTTGGAACTATCAGTTCCAAAATCTAACAGCTCTCAGCACACAGGCATGTTTTATCTCCATACAAGCTACTCAACCTCTCTGCCCTCCTTCCTTCATCACAACAAGCAGCATGTGTAAAAGAGAACTCACATGGTGGTTACTGTCAGTTGGCTCTTTCACAATTTTTTGAAACACATTTGACTTTGTGGGTCCATTAGTGTTCAGAAGCAGAGGCCTAAATTACAAAGAGGAAAGGAAGAAAACCATCTCCAGAGTAATTACTTGGTTCTAGTCAATGAAACATCAGTGTAGAGTGGGCAGCAAGTTGAGATGGATCTTACCTCTTGCGTTTTAGGCTCACGAGCTGGTTATTCCTCACCAAGGTCACAATGAATTGGACAATCTGGAAGGAAAAAAACAATATTCTTAGTTACTCTACTCTACAATTGTTTCTATCAGAGTACCAAGATAGCAGTGTGGCAGAATAAGAAACATTGCTGGTAATATCTAAGAAGAATGAAGAAAATAGCAGGCAGGAAGAACAGACTTTTAAGCTACATCACAGAGTACTCAGAAAAACATCTAATATTCAAATTATTAGAAGAATTCTAGTAAGCAATGACAAGATGCTCATAGGGATGTTGACTGTAAATATAACCTGTATGTGTAAAGACTGCTTCTGGTGAAATGCATTTTTGACAGTCAGTAAAAAATATGTACTCTTAACAGCATTAATAAACTGCCTTTCCTTTTGCAGTGTTAGACCTTCCTCCCTTATGTTTTACATTTAAGGATTATGTAAGATTAATTACATTTAAAAATTAATTTACATTTAAGGATTATGTATGCATCTGGCTTGAATAAACTGAAAGAAAAAAAAAAACAAAACCAGTAAATCTCTGCTATAAGGCTGCTATTTCTGAAATGTAGAAAAATACTAAAATCTGTAAACTCTTTGCATTTACTGAGTTTTTGTAGACAATAAATTTAACTGCTAAAGTAAGCTAAAATAACTTATTATCAACAGGTACCAGTCAGTAATCTATTCTTCTGGTATATTCAGCAATACACCATAAGTGCATCATTAGTGAATTTCCAATACAGAACTTTGGAATTCTTCCACTAAGAATTTCTTCCCCAGATTATCCAACACAGAATATTAATTAGCTGATTTCTGTAGTAATAAAAAAAGTCTGGAACATTTTAAGAGTACCTTAGTGAATGATGTATGATGCTCTTGAACTCCTTTCTTTGAGAAGGTTTACAAGAAGTCTTACCTTTCTAATAACTTGCTGTTGCTGTAAGTGTTTTGCTCTCAGTTCTGCCACTTCCCTCCAAAGGGATTCATTCTCCCTGTTTGTAAAAGATAATTTAAAGGTCAAACAGAAACTAAGTTTTAAAATATTGCCCTGGACTAATAATTTCCTTCCATTCCAAATTAGTCTATGATTTGAAAAGGGTGAATATGAACATTTTTACTTTAGACTCAACAGACTCCTCCTAGACAAAACAAGTTATGTTCTCAAGTTAATGTAAGTTAAGGAGTCCCAAAGTAGGGCTGTTGTTGAGGTGCTGTGACTTACAGTGCTGGGAATGAAGAAAACATCAGGAAAATAAGAAGCAATGAGCAAAGACATTAATTATACTAAGAAAGTATTAGAAGCAATTTGCACAAACCAAACTCTGCCTCAAACTAAACACAATAACTACTTCAGACATGAAGACATAATGCAGCACACTTTATGCTAAAGAACAGAGTTGAATATTCAACTGTTGCAGCATTATGGAGCTATTATTAAATTATTAATTCCCCACTATTAGTTCTTCAAACACCAACACTGTGTATTACTTCTAGCCATATTAGAATATTTAATTCTAAATTAATTTCTTTTACTGAAATTTATTTTCCTAAAGCAGTATTTAAAGTTAGGCAGCAAGAAATGAAGATAATCTGTGAATATACCTAAAATTAAGTCTTTGTCCAATACCTGTTATCATAATTACTTAATTTTAGGGATCAGTTGCTGATGGAGCAACTTACCTCTTCAAAGCAGACAAGCGAGATTCAATAGTCTCCTGTTTAATTTGCACCTTTTGAGCACTACTTATTATTTTAGAAATATCTTCCTGACGTATCTTGTTTTCTTCAGGCCTTGAAGAAGAAACCTTCAAAAGAACAGAATCCAGAAACACTTTCCTTTACTCATTGTTAACTGTTATTTTCTTTGGTGATCAAGTATATTTTCTTCTAGTGCTGATAAAGTTAATAATCAACCAAATGTCAGAAAAAACACTACAACAAAACCCAGAAACACAGAGAAATGTTTTCTTCCAGCTGTCACATCAGCTTCAGCTTTTTTTACTTCATATTCTTCAGGCATTTTCCCAAGTGCTCTACTTCTTCATGACCACTTCCCAACAACCCAGTTGTAAACATCACAGTTTACAATGTGAACTTTGCTATTCACTCACACTTCCTAGCAAAGGTTTTCCCACACACTGAGATTTCACTAACCTTTCTTTTAATGTGTTCCAACAGGTCCTCACGGCCCTGCTTAAAATATGGGTGCTGGAATTCCACGGGGCCATCACGTTCCAGTTTGACAAACCCAGAATCAACATGGACGACTTTACGGAAGCCATCTTGAAAAAAAAACCAACAGAAAATTAAAACTACTCTCAAAAAAAACAACAAAAAAAAAATAATTAAAATCATGCTGTTCCAACTATCCTGCTAACAGTTTTTTCTAGAAAGCAAAGCCACAAGAACTTACACATGTTTAACTGTCTGACAAAGCTGGCCATGTTGTTGTGCTTGAAGTACTTGGGAAGGATCTCTTTTGCAAATGTCTGTTCATCCAGCACCAAGAAACTCTGGCCATTCTAAAACAAGAGAGACATGTTAAGCTCCTTAAAGACCATTGCAGAAAGCATGCTAGGCTTTTAGAATTCATCACCAGATAGGAATGTTTCCTTTGTGTACAAAGTACTTAACCCATCTGCTTGCCTACCGTTTTCCACAACAAAAAGTGTACAAATCCTGCCGTTGCAAAGCAAGAGTATTATCAATTTACAACTGCTAGCCATACCTGAAGGGCAACATCTCTATCATTACTCATTGCTTCCTCAAGAAATTAATTTTACCAACAACAACTACAGTTTCACTTCAGGGCAGTACTATCAATCTTGTAGCTCCAAAGTCTTGGGAAGTAATCTAACAAAGAGACACTGCAAGGGGTAAAAAAACCCAAACAAACAGCAATCTGCTGAAAGACCCTTCTGCTTTCCAGTATAAAAGCATGGATAGTTTTCTAAGACTTGTAGAGCAGATGGAGCTGTCAAAGAGAGTGTCCAGTAGGTTTGCAAGTTACCAGAAAGATAACCACTCAAGGCAATACCTCACTCCTCCTGGGATGCCACTTCTGAGGGAAGACCTATATTTTATCTCATCCACAGGATTTGACTAAAATAGAAGGCTTAGCTCTTTGTTCTCTAGTGATTGTACTGCTGGACAAGTAACTGTCAGAATCCAAATTAACTACTTTAAAATGGTTTGTCTGTATATCCACAGTATTCTCACCCTGTATGTATTTAACAAGAAACCCATCATCTCTGACATATGTCAACACAGATATTGCATCTTCTTAGAACCCTTTTAGTTCTAAATGTTTCTCACCCCCAAATGCCAACAGTTCTATGATCACAAAAAGCCTGAAGAACCAACCATGAAGATCTTTGCCCATGAGTTTTTTTTCTGACAAATCAGCAAGGGTTATTAGATACTGTATTTATAAATGCTCACCACTGATGAGTTCAGAGCTTAAGACTGAGCATGGTAAGAAGATGAAAACTTCCCAGTAATGCCTACCTACCTCCTGCTGAGAATCAGTGGAAGGGAAAGAAGGAAAGGTGAGGAACGGACCATTTCAGCCAATGTATTAATGAAGGTGACCAGCTGAAGTTACTCAAACAACAAACACTACCATGATGTGTGATGCCAACAGAGAGCTTTCAGGCAACACCTCACTCTGCTGTCACTGACCTTGTTCAAGCCTAGAGCAGGAAAACATGGGAAACTGGTTGTACAGATGCTGGTGGCTCTGCAAAGTCTCACTCCCAAGCTGCATTAGGAGAGGCTCGTAGGCAGCATTACAACTGCTTCTGCTGAGGCCTGATAACAGCAGGAGTGGAGGAAACTTGGTAGGCCCTGCTTTCCAGTTCCTCCTTTTCTACAGCCTCCTGAAACCAAAACTACTCTTGGATTCTGATGTAACCTTGTGCAAAGCCTGGAGCCAAAACAATCTCTCCTGATTAAGGCCTGGAGAATGTGTCAGAGATTTAGAGTGGCTGGGCCTCCCCCAATATGCAGCATTCCTGAACACTTCCAACAGAGGGGGTTAAGGTGGGACCTGCACTCCCTGTCCTCCCCAGAGATTGCTGATCACAGTGGAAAATTATCAGCCTAGTTTTGCCTAAATTATCTCACAATTCTGTAATACTGATCTAAGTGAGGCCCACTGAAGCAATCTGGGACCTCAGAAGGACTAAGACGTATTTTTTTCCCCCTGAGCTGGGATCCCTCTCAGGCTACACCATCTGTCTGCTAAAGACTGATGAAGGGATATGGAATTAATTCTATCTACAGAACTTTTTAACAAAAACCATGGAGATCACAGGTTGCCAAAGTTAATTTTCAATCTGCTGAATAATTCCATTTTATTCACAGGTTAACATCTGTATGTCTGTGTTTGTATATATATATATATATATATTTATGTGTGTGTGACTTGCTTCTTGGATTTTATAGAAATTATGACATTTACCAGAAGCAGGTGTTTATTCTGATTTAGTAGAACTATATCAGTGTTAATGAACTATATAGTATATATATATAGTACAGTGTTAATGAAAGGGTGTCTATCCTGAACCTCGTGGCCAGATGGGAGAGCCCCCCTTTCCCCTCTCCTTTTTTCCCCCATTCACAATCCCTGTAAAAAGATCACTGCCCTCAACCAAAATTCATTCTATTGCTTATAGGTTTATTAGTACAAATATTATAATCATATTGCTTTCAACAGTCACACACAAATTTACTCATAATCATGCTGATTTTTGCTGTTTTGCTTTGGTGTTTTTTTTTTTGTTTTTCTTTTTTTCTTTTTAATTTTAAAATATGTGTTACTATTTTGTTACATTTGCTTATTAATTGCCTTGTAATAAGTAATACAGTTACCTTGCAATTACCTCTTTTAACTTAGTTATTTGCTCTATTTTGCTCATTAGCTAAAGTGTTATTCTTGCTTAATAAATGAGTGCTGCTTTTATCTCAAGTGAAGTGCATTCCACTCCCAAGTGGCAAGTAGAGCCTTCATTAGGGCTCTGTAACAAGTAACAAAGGGAACATCTTAGTACTTATCACACCCCTGCGACTGAAACACATCTACTCATCCTTGGTGCCCTCTCAGATGTTTACAGGAAAGCTGTAGGAATGTTAAAGAAGATTGACTTGAACTCACTGAAGCATTAGTATAGAGTTAAATGCTGTTCTCAAGTCTTACAGTGGAAGGATATGGATTTGTACTGGAAAAAAAAGTAAAATATTCGTTACTGTACTCTTCATTCCCTCTTACACTTGATACACTTTCTGTACCCAATAATATTGACATGGCTTATTTTTAAAAGATGGTATCACTCGTGTATCAAGTGATTCCAATACCTTTCCCCACAGAAAAACTGGATGCCAGCAATATCAACTGCTTACTTGAGATAAAGGTATTTAATTAATTTGGTAAATGGTAGCAAAACCAGCCTTATTTAAGATAGATAGCATCTGAATCTTCATATAGCCCTTAGCATCTTTCTTTCAATTAAAAAAAAAATAAAATTAGAAGGAAAAGCTGCCATCATCTACCTGCTTCCTTCTTTGGAAAGTTTTTGGCTGAAGTTACTGTTAGCTTGTTATCAGTAAAATGTTAAGAAAACATTTTAGAATTGCTTGAACATTTAAAATTAACTCAGCTCAGCGCCACTTGAAGATATAAATACAAGTTGAGAATAGGAATTTATCTCAGGAGTTAATGATGCTGACTGCAGCAAATCTGTCAGGTCTTCATTACATTGTAAGAAGGTGGTTACTCTTTGCCTTCAAATATTTTAAGATCCTTGTAAACTTTGTGTTCTGAGAAATGCTTCTTGATTATTCACTACATCAGCCTGCATTTGAATATAAAATAAAAGACATCCAACCAAAAAGTCTTTCAATTTCAAAAGGAAAACCAACCAAAGTAGATCTGTATCAACACAGCCTCAGTACATGGTTAACCTACAGCTCCCATGACAGGGCCTTCAGTTACTAAATTAAACTGAAGTAGATCAACACTTCTGTATCACAGAGTAGCTTGAGTTGTAAAGGACCTTAAAGATTATAGAATCATAGAATCGTTTGGTTGGAAGAGACCTTGGATGGGGACTCAACCTCCTCCCTGGGCAGCCCACAATGCCTAACCATCCTCTCTGTAAGGAAATTTTTCCTGCTATCCAACCTAAATTTCCCTTGGCACAACTTGCAGCCATTGCCCCTCGTCCTGGCATTTTGAACTTGGGAGAAGAGGTCGACCCCCAGCTCCCTCCGACCTCCCTTCAGGTAGCTGTAGAGGGCAATAAGGTCCCCCCTGAGCCTCCTCTTCTCCAGACTAAACAATCCCAGCTCCTTCAGCCTTTCCTCACAGGAGAAACTCTCCAGACCCTTCACCAGCTTCGTTTCCCTTCTCTGAACTCGCTCCAGCACCTCAACATCATCCAAGATACGCAGTTCCAACCCCCTGCCGTGGGCAGGGACACCGCCCATCAGCCCAGGTTGCTCAAAGCCTCATTCAACCTGGTCTTAAACCACTTCCAGGGCCAAGCATCCACACTTTCTCTGGGCAACCCGTTACAGTGGCACCATTCCCCTTCACTACTGATGGGTACCCAATGGGACTTTGCTCAGGGGCCGTCCACCGCTCCAGCTCCCTGCACAAGAGCAGAGACGATGATGATGCTGATGGTGCAGGGGTGTCCTTCCCAGCAGGTGCCCGCGGCGCCAGAGGTGTCGCCACCCGCCCGCAACAGTTGTCGGCACCACGCGGCCTCCCGCACATGGCTCCCCGCGGTCACCGGCCCCGATAATCACCGTTAGGTCCGGGCGGGAGTCACACGAGTGGAGACCGGTCCCGTTTTTTCACGCAGGGAAGAAGCAAACACCCCACCTCCCCATCTTTCACCCCCAGAGCAGGGCACCGTCACCCCAAGCCGCGGTATAAAACCCGAGCACAGGTCCACGTTCTTCCCATCCGCAGCTCAATAAAAGCTGCGTGTGCGTGCCCTGCTAAACCCGACCGCTCTCGCATCCCTGCCCTTCCCCCCGCAAGCTCAGGAGCGCCCGCCTCCCGGGGAAACCCGCAACGCGTTCACCCGGGGCGAACGGCTTTCCGTCCGCCACCGACAGCTCGGGAGATGGGGGGACCGCACGGGGTGCGGGATCGCTCCCCGCGGTAATCTGAAGGAAACCCGAGGGAGCCAAAGCAGCGTGCGCGGAGCTTCCGCCCTCCCCGCCCGCCCCGACGCCGCGGGACCCGAGGAAGGCCCGCCCGGACAGCCATCCCGTAG
>JANHGL010003257.1:8629-24864 GCA_024611195.1 Ceyx melanurus | reverse complement strand
AGGCCCTTGGAAACAGCCCCTCTCCAGCCTTCCTGTAGGCCCCCTTCAGGTACTGGAAGGTGGCTATAAGGTCTCCCAGAGCCTTCTGTTCTCCAGGCTGAACAGCCCCATCTCCTTCAGCCTGTCCTCATAGCAGAGGTGTTTCAGCCCCCTGGTCATCTTTGTTGCCCTCCTCTGGACCCGCTCCATCAGGTCCATGTCTTTCCTGTGTTGAGGGCTCCAGAACTGTACTCCAGGTGAGGTCTGACCAGAGCAGAGTAGAGGGGCAGAATCACCTCTCTCGATCTGCTGGCCACACTTATCTTGATGTAGCCCAGGATACAATTGGCCTTCTTGGCTGCAATTGCACACTGCTGGCTCATGTCCAGTTTTGCATCCACCAACACCCCCATGTCCTTTTCTGCAGAGCTGCTTTCCAGCTCCTCATCTTCCAGCCTGTATTGATAGTGAGGGTTGTTCTGACCCAGGTGCAGGACTCTGCATTTAGTCTGGTTGAACCTCATCAGGTTGATGAAGCCCTTGATGAAGCCATGGTGGCTGTCCTTCATCACCCCCCTGTCTTCTATTTGCCCTGTTAGACCCTCTAGGAGAACCTGCTCCATGATCTTCCCAGGCACAGAGGTGAGGTTGACAGGGTAATTGTTTTCAGAGTCCTCCTTTCTACCCCTTTTAAAAATGGGTGTAACGTGCCCCTTCTTCCAGTGCACAGCGACTTCACCTGACCGCCAAGAGTTTTCAAATACGATGGCAAGTGCCTTGATGACTACATCAGCCAATTCTTTCAGGACTCAGTGACAGAACTGAGTTTGCAGTGTAGTGTGGTGGTGGCAGGACCTGCTTTGGAGGCACAGCAACCTGATGGTGGTGTCCAGTGTGCTGATGTTCACCCTCTGGATATCTCCTTGATGAAAGAGAGTAAGTTACAAGGTGCAAGCACTTCCCTAATGCTTAATTTATGTGTAAGGTGCTATTGAAAATGTTTCCTAATTTGGTGAAAAAGTATTTGTACTGGAATGTGCCTTTCCACAGTGGTGGCGTATAGTCATTCCTCAGATGTGCTGGCACTAGAGCAGGGCAGCATGCCCCTTAAGGCTCATACATTGTATTTCCCCCATAGTTGGCCTTTTTTACAATAATAAGAAAAATAATAATAAGAATAATAATAATAATAATAATGCATAGGAGAAAGATAGACACAATTCTGATCACTGCAGTCAGTTTACAAGGAGAAGGGGTTATAATAGAATTGTTTATTCTCCTTTAACTGCAGCAGTTGCTGCTGCTTCCACTCTTACATGTTTCCTCAGTAGTCAAAGCCTTCACTCAGTACTTGAAAAATTAATCTTTGATGCATGAGATTTTGTCTGCCTGAATTTTGCCTGTCTCATTTTAAATGGTGATAGAAATTGCTTACTGTAGTAAAACACAACATTAACCTCATAGTGTCTTGGCACTTTGTGATTTATGCTGGTTTAGTCTCTGAAAAATAAGCAGCCTGTCTCCCAAACCTGGAGTTAGCTTATAAAATATGTTAGCATCAGCTTGGGGCTTGAATTGGAACACTAACTGTTGATCCTTCATCTCCCTAGGGTAGCAAAGGGTTTAAAATTGTAGCCTCTTGGAGGTCATTAAATTCATATCAATTCTTCAAATTAATAATTGTATTGTTGTAGCTGGAATGTTTTAAAAACAGTCTAGCCTAATTTTCTTTCCCACAAACAAAGTGTAAGATTCCTTTTAGTGCTGAATCTGCATATTGTTAAGCCAAGAATGTGACAAATTATTTGCAAATGGCAGTGATGGGATCATAAGTATTTCATTCTACTGATTTGAAACAAAGCAAAAGGAGTAATACGGACGTGAAAGGTGCTGTGATTTTACTCGCCCACAAACCTTGCTGTTCACTTGAGGCTTAAAGCTGCTAATTTTTGGGGGTTTTTTCTGCTTATCTTTTGAAAGAGTCTTTCAAAAAAGTGGGACTGTTTCATGAGGAGTTCTTTACCTCTAATGTAATTCCTTCAGACAGTCTAAAGTGGATAAAATGGGAAGGTTATGTAAAATTGCTTTATAAACATCTTCGTTTCATTGAGGAGAGGAATCTTGAGGCTGTTTCACATAAACTAAGTGCACAGACCAAAATAATGAAAACTGAGCTCAGAGATTTGAAATATTTCTCTTCAGGAAGATGGCATCAGGTGTGAGACTGCAGGGCATAATGTTTTAATTGCTGTAGGAAATAATCCAAATGCTGATAGACCAGGGAGTAAAACTGAAAATAAAATTGGTATTATTTTACATACTGAAGATGCTGTTTCACTTCGGTTGAGAAGATACCCTCATCCAGGATTATCAGGCCATTGAGTATGAGGATAAAAAACATACAGATTTTTGTTGCTTTTGCTGTGAAACACTAGAAGTTTATGAGAAATAAGATCCTTGTTTTTATTAGATTTCTGATAGCATCTCCATTTTTTTAATATTCTCTTCACACTGATTTGTTTTTAGTTTTATTTGAAATATTTCATACAATTTGAAGAGGATACATTAGGTTTTATTTTTTCATTTAATCTTAGACTCCTCAGAGTCTTTCCATTTTTTTTTTTATTTGTGAGGTTTTGATTATATTGATGAAGATTCTGCAGTTATCAGTGATTTTGTATCTTTTTACAAAAAAAAAAAAAAGAAAAAAAAAGAGGAAAACAAGTGATCCAGGGAATACATTTTATAGTATTATCTCTCTCTAGCTGAAGAAATTCTACCACTTAATTTTTTTTCTGGACTCATGGCAGGTTTTTTTATGCTAATTAGCTGATAAGGAAAAATTGTTTCTGGATGTCACTGATTTTTGGCCAGAATACTCAGGACTTTTCCTTCCTTAGTATTTCCTTTTGTGCTGTTAGCATTAGTGGTGACAGCATGAGGCTCTTAGCTTGCTGAGTTAGGTCTGAAATTCACTGTTGGGAATGCAGAGAAACTTCAAAACACATAATCTACAGGGCCCAGCAGTCACTCTGATCTGGGCTTTACACCTTTCTGGATGTTTTTGAATATTAGCAAAAAACACAAACCCTAACAAAAATCACCCAGCAGTACTCCAAGTGACTAATAATAATAATAGGACCAGGTTTAGGAGTAAAGTGTATTCATAAGATACAGTATTTCCAGTGTAAACTTCTTAATAGCTCTTTCTGCCTGTCTGCTGGTTTGTAGGTGAATAGATGTAATATAATTTACACAGTAAGAAGCCAGAAGAAAGTGTTACTTAAACAACTGTCACCAGTTTTGAATTACAACTTCTTACATGCACTTTTTCAGCTATTTGTCATGCTACAAATGTCTCTTCTGGCTCCTTAGGTGAGTGAGTTCCACTGGATTCCCTTTAACCTCAAACTAAGTGGCCTGAATTTCTCTATTTTCTAGTGATGTATCAAGAGATGGACAGATAAATGTCTGAGCATTTGAATGTTTCAATGTGGCCCAAAAGAGTGTTTTGATATATCTCTCTACACTTTAAGGATGCTTCCTATTTAGTTTTCATTAACAAATAGTTGGTACCTTTCCAAGGCTTTTCCAGACTTATAAATAAATACATAAATGAGAAAGTCTTAGCAACACTATAAATAACCCCTTTGATATCTAATTATATGTCTGTCTGGATCACATTCAGTTTTTTGCAACTTGTTTACTACACTTTCAGTATAATCTTTTACAGTGCCTGCATGAGAATTAAAACATGTGGGTAGGCTCTGAGAAAGTAGGAGAACCCTGAGAATGCTGTTTAATATCTCGCAGCCTGCATGGACTATAAACAGCAGGTCATCAAGACTGTAAACTGTTTAAAGTACCCATGAACACAAAGGAGGAAACAGTATCTCATTGAAGATTTTTGTTTTAACAGCCACATTACTCATTTCTAATTCTCCAGTAGAACTTGGGAAACTGCATGTGTTCTATATGAAGCAGAGAGGGGGAAAAAAAAGCCTAGAGACTTTGAGAGGTGTCATGGATAGCAATATAATGTCATGTAATATGCTCTGAGAGCCTGCAGGTTTGAAAATCACAATTCATTCAAGTAAAAGATTGCATTTGTGTCAGGTATAATACTGTCAGAGGTGTAATTTTGTTTAAAACAACTTTTTTTTTCTTTGTAAAATGGAGCAGAAATGTTTCCAGGAAAGACTGTTCATTTAAAATTAATTTGTTGTAATACAGCCCTATTCATAAGGAGCTGAAAGTGAAGTTAACTCAAAATTGACTGGGGAGCTGTGAATATTGTTGAATTTCTTTTGGTTTAGAGAGCTGAACGTAATCAAAGAGGCAAAACAGTTCTTTTTAAACCAGAATCCTACACTTGGCAAGGGAAGACAACTTCAGAAACTGAGTTTTGGCTTTGAACGATTGGCCACAGCTTAAGAATAAAACTGCTTCCCCACCACTGCCAGGATCCCCCCTATGCGTGGGTTTTGAAGCACATAAAAACTCCCCTTTTGTTGTGATTTACTGTTTCAGTATTGTCCTTGCCTTATGATCAAGTTCATGCTCCTGAGTTAAGGTAGCTCTTACATGGAATTTCCACCACCTCGTCTTGTCTTGAATCTGCTGCTTTGTCAAGGGAAGGGGCCTGTCCACTTCCCTGGAGTGGGATGTGAGAAAAAAAAAATCTAAATTATGTTTGATCAACTAGAATATCACTGTGTTAGCGTGGGTATAATTAGAGTAGAAGTAAAGAAAACTTGTATACAGGTTTCCTTCCATGAGGAATTCAAAGGCATTTTAGAAGGGGCAAAAGATCCTTGTTAGAGATCTGTGAATCTTACAGATACTTGGATGTCCTATTGCAGCTACAGTTCCACAAGTTCTCTTCCTTTATAGAACTTTAATTATGGAATTGAGGTATCTGACTTTATCTTTTTTTAAAAAATAAATACTCAACTGTCTAAGTTCCCCAGATGCATTTTGTCAAATCAGTGTAATTTCTAACATTTCAAGATCTCTAAAAACACAGGAAGATGTAATTTTTTTTTTTTTCTGGTTTTGGTTTTTTATTTTGTGTGTGTGTGTTTTGGTTTTTGTTGGTTTTTTTTGTTGTTTTTTTGTTTTGGTTTTTTTTGTTGTTTTATTTTATTTTAGACAATGCTTGCTTTAGCTTTTCTACCAGATGGTTTTATCAAAAAGAGCAGTTAGTTCATGGGTCAGAGAATCCATTGTGGTCATACATAGAGGGTGAGGCTGAAAATGAGAGAGGACTTTTTTGGTCTTTTGGGTTTTTTTTTAGAACAATATTTTAGGGGCCCAATGACTATGAATAAGAAATCAGGGCAGCACAAATGAGTAAATCCCTTGTATGGCAGACACAGCATGTTCTGAAAGGAAATCCTCGTAAGATGGGACAAGTCCTCACCTCGTTTATCAAAGAGGTTCAGGGGCTTTTTTTGTTTCATGCGTTCCTGTGGCCTATTAAGAAATCGTAGCTGCAGAGCTCCTTTGACTGCTGTTGCTCTCCTCCCAGCCAGCTCAGAGCTGTGCTCATGCCTGCAGGGATGCAGACTTTAAACACCTGCTTAAAAACAAAACAAACCAAAAAACACATGTGTAACCCACATAAGGCAGGGGTTGGGATGACAGAAATGAGAAAGTTTCCAAATCTAACTTAGGGGTTGACTGTCTTAAAATAGAAGAACATATTTTTTTTCAGGTTTTTAAATATTCTGTGCTTAAATATTTGTTGAATTAATTCCAACTGTGAATGGGACTTCTGTATCGGCATAACTTACCCAGCAAGAACAAACCAAGGGGATCAGTGCATTTAAAGTGATCTATTGAACCAGCTTCAGTGGGTAATTATTTTCTGTCACTGCTGTTTAGTGTTGGGTTTGAAGCAGAAGTATATAAGCAAATGGCTCTGTAAACCAGTATCTTATTTAGTTTCTCGTAAGAAACGTATTAAGCGATGATTCATTAGATGCAAGTGTGGTAAGTCACTGTCTTGTGTTTTCGAGCAGCCTGAGATTTTAATGTATCACTATAAAGTGAATGGATTGTCTTCTGATCTGCCTACTCTTTTAGAAGGTGAATTCAGTGGCTTGAAAAGTGTGACAACTTCGGACAGGGCCAATTGCACTGAGTTCTGCTCTGAAACAAATGCTTCCAAGGCAATCACCTCTTGGTGATACTGCCTGTTTTGGTCATGTGCATGGTACAAGTTTGTTCCCCCACTACTGAGGGCTGAGCCATTACTGAGCATTACTGAGCCAGCCAAAGGTATCTCCCAGCTTAAGACAGAGGAATTCAGTGTGCTGCTTTGATACTGGGCCTTGTGTTTAACTGTTGGCTCTAGGCTGTCCTTAATATAAACCAAGGCTGATGCTAATGGGGGTTATTGTGCATTTTAGTGGAGAAATTGTAGTGGGAATATGCTGTTCATGTTTGGAAAACAAAGTATTTGCCTATTGGGGTTTTAAAAAATACAAGCACCCCTATTGGCTTACAGGAGCTGGATGTTCAACAGCAGGAGCTGTGATTTGGCTCTGAGCCCAGCATCCATTAGATCTTACACCTTTAGCCTCCAAATTGATAAAATGGCAGGCATACAATTAACAGACTTAACTACAGTGTCTCTTCTGGAAGTGCTGTTTCTGGAGTGTATTGTCCCTCCCCTGCCCCTGTGTTTTTCTGCTTCAAACTTCCCCTCCCTCTTTCCACCCCTTTCTCGGGCAGTGGCTTTTAGTGGCGATCTTTCCATATTTTTATTGTGTCTTTTTGTTGATTGGCCTTCATCAGTTTGCTGTTTTCCCAACTGTCTCTCACCCTTTTTTTCCTCCATTCATTGTTTTCCTTGTTTCTGTTTGATGTGAACTCTTTTGAATTTATTTTTTTTAATTTTAGTGTTGACAACTATTTCTTCCTTCCACCTAATGAAAGAAACACTTCCTCTTATTACAGAATTGGATCTAAATCTTTGGTCTCATTAAAGTCAGACTAAGGTGAATTAAGGTTTAGGGTTCATTCCTACTAAATGCAAGAGAAGCATCAAAGCTTGGGCTGTAGAGAGATGGAAATGCTATTATCCCAGAAGCAAACCAGTCCTCTTTCATCAGGTGATCTGTTCAGTTAGGCTAAAGCATTTTCAGTTGATTTGGAGATATTTTCTCGTATGAACCCATATGTTAATTCAGGCAATAGTTAATTCACAATATAAGTGCAGTAACTAAAGGTATTTTATTTTTCATCTTGCTTATGCACCTTTTTGTAATATACTCACTAAAAGGTTGATTGAAATTACTCTTCACTGCATGCATTTTCTACACACAGGGAATGCCCCTTCCTTTTAACAATCACAACTGTTGAAACATAGCTCATATATCATTGATCAAACCATACACATTTTCAAATGCTTTCCTCCTGCTTCCTTCCTATCAGATGTTGAGAAATGGTTGATTGCAATTTCTCAGAGTTGCAAGAACTAGTTGAAGCTTGCCTTCTGATCAAATAAAGTCTTAAGACATAGTGCTATATAGCCGACCAGACTCCATGATTAAACACATGGGGCTTTAACTTGCAAATACTTGACCAAGTAAATGCCATAATCAACAAGAATAGATGCCATGTGATGATTTGCTGGGTGTGAAAATTCTTCATTATTAAGGCATTTGTAACTTACTTTCATAACATAGGTTTCATCTGCCATCAGTCTATCATCAGTCTAATAATAGGCATAGTATCTATAAAATCATCAGGGTGGGTTGTTTTGTTGTTGGTTGTTTTTTTGTTTTTTATAAAGAAACTGTGGTTTTTTCAGGTGATTGCTTTTTGGGTCTTCATAGAGAATTATGCAATCAACTGCTGTGCTGAATGAATATTTCTTTATCCTGCCTACTGTAATGTCACTCATGACTAGTTATCCTATTAGAAGTGTTTTGAGACCTCAGTAAAAATCATTCTTTTCTCTTGTTTTAAGTGATCATTGTTTTTGAAAGCCAGAGAGACTTCTTTGTTTCTTGGCTTTTGGTCTGAAACAGCATGTATTTCATCAGGTTTTAAAATGCGAGTGTTCTGTGTAACCAAGGGTTTTGAGATTCTTTCTTTTGTACATTCATGTTTGAAGGTATTCATTTGAGGGTAATTCCAAGTAAAAAGAAAGTCTCCTGTGGCACAGTGGATGTCTGCAGGTGTTCTAATCTCCTTCTGTATCGCTGCCTGGGAGATTTTACCTTCATGTTTAAGGAGTTCATTTGGGCTAATCAGGATTGGCAACTCTGTGCAAATGAGATTGTAAATGAAGCTTGAAAGTGGAATTTATTTTAAAGAAAATATTTGGATTAAAGACACTGTGATATATTTATCACTGAATTTTGTGTTTCTAGCTGAACACTCTTAACATTTTCTTTGTTTTTGTTTTTGTTGGTTTTTTTTTTTTTTAATTATACTGAAAATTAAAACCATGTAAAAGAAATTGAAGTGGATCATTAATATATCCAACTGCTTTTGGTTTTGTTTTTTTTTTCCTGAATATCATCATACTTAATGCATTCAGGACATAATTTTACACATGGAGAGTTTGATCTTATCTAACAAGCTAAGAAAGAGAGGAGTAAATATCTTTTCCTTCTTAATTTTGAAATATTTTTGTTATCAAGAACAATTTTCCCAAGGGAAGAAGGTTAAATTATTCATCCCATTTAGGTAGCTCTTGAAGACCAAGAAGAAATGTTATTAACCACAGTTTACCCCTGAAGTCCTTACTAAGAAACAAGCGAAGTTGGCTTTCAGACTGCCAGTACTTTGTCCTTGGTGAAGTGCTAGCTTATCTTTATGTTTCCGAAGACCTGTGGAATTTTCTAAATCCTTTAAGGAATAAACGAGATATACTTTATATGTACAGATTTTTATCTACGAACTCTTATTGGCCATTCTGTCAGCATGTGAGGGCAGTGAAATAGGCCTGGGCTTACTACACCAGGCTGTTCTGCTCCCACAAGCACTCCCAGTTCTCTTCCTTAAAGTTTCTACTTGACTGACGCCACGTTTACACTGCTCTTTTGCCCAGTTCCTAACAATTCCCTGAGGAGCTGTTTTCACTTTCTGTAGAGCGTTTACATTTTATCTTTGTAAGAGAGGAGTTTTGGCATCTATTCTTTTTTTTCTACCCTAATGGGATTGATTTTGGAGTTACCTACACAACCATTCCTACATTCCTGCATAAGTATAAACCTGAATACATGGAACAATGACCTTTACATATCAGAAGATTAACTAAACTGGAGAACAATAAAAAGTAGTGAAGCAGGAATCTTCAAATGATGTGGAATGATTTTTTGAAGCTTATGTCAGTTTTGTTAGAGCTTTAATTTTACATTCCCGTACTTTTCAGATTACTTGACAATAATGAGCAAATAGTAGGGTGTGCATTCTCTAGTCAGAAAGAAATGGAACAATTAAAACAAAATGAAAAAGGCGTCTTGCTAGAGAGGAATGGTGCTTGTTTAAGACTTCTGAGACCATGCATTTTCAGTTTGCCCTTTGTTAAAAATGTCATTTCAGCAACCTGAACTGCAGTGGTGGAACATTTGTACTTGAAAAGTCTTTTCAGGAGCTTAATGTATTTTTCAGGTTTTCTTGCGCTATTTAAAAGCAATTGGTTAGGTTGTGGCAGTGACACAATCCCTAGTTACACAGGCAGATCTTGGTTTTCTTTCTTTGACTTGTGCCCTCCATGCTCAAGTGGTTGCTGTAGAGTTAAATACGCTGTCTGTGTCAATCTGTTTTGATACTGTGATAGCACTGTGGTTCTGTATGTTCATATAGCATATGGTTGTATTCTTCAAATAAAGGCAATCTTGAAAGAAGGAATTTTTCAAGTACATAAATGAGAACTGATCTTTCTGGAGGGCAGCAGCTTTTGCCATTCAAATAATTTTCTGAATTGTGGGATTTTTTTTGTTTTGTTTTGTTGGGTTTTTTTCCCCTTCATTTTTTTCTGTGCTCACACAGACATGGTTGATGCGTGTAATTCCAAAATAATGGAAAGAACAACATTGTGGAATGAAATGCCCTCCTTCGGGACAAAACAAACAGAAAGCTCAAATACTGGAATTAAGGCTGGAATAGCTGGGAAGAAATACAGCTTGTGAAGAGATGTATAATTTGAGGGTAGTAATTCTTTATGGGTTGAGCTGTCACGTTTCAGGCTGCTTCCTATGGTAGAGTATCGGAAGTTACCCATTCAGATTGTCAACACTGAGTAAACAGTCAAAATAAATTGAAATTGCCCAATGTGAGTCATTGTCCTGAGGAATCTGAAAGAAAGTAGTGTTATTGAGATATGCTATTTTCTCAGCAGGGAAAGCAGACTTGCCTTCCCAAGACTTACCTGTCATTTCCTAAATGCTGTATTCAAAACCATGCATATATTTTCATTTGTTTGTGATAGGCATAGAAGTGGGAAGTCCCCATTCATCCCTACTGCTCTCAACACAGTATCTAACAGGGTTGACAGGTCTTGTAATTTGTTTGCTGCTTCTATTCTTTCATTTCTTTTTCTTCAATTCACAAAAGAGCTATATTCCAGCTCCTGTCACTTTTTGTGTGTTAAATTCACTTCAAGTGAACCTACATTTAAATCTCAAATCTTCTGCTCTGAATTAGAAGGTGGCTGCACTTGCATTAATAGATTTTAAGGATGAAAATAATAAGCTTGAGTAGCTTAAAATTTTATTGCATAAATCTGTTGCTACATACAAATGCTAAGCACTCCAGTGCTGATTTAAGATCTTTCTAGACGCTTTTCAGAGAGTTTGCAGGATGAATGTGTAGGTACTAGGCACATGGGAAAATCTGTCCACTAAATATTTCTTTAGATTAGATTAAAAAAAAAGGCACTGTGGAGCTTGAAGAGTCTTGCTTAAATGGTGCCTAGGGTTGAAAATTCAGTCCAGCAATCCATGATTACTACAAGTACCCAAATGCATAAAAGAAGGTTGCAGCTACTTAACATGGTGCCTTGTTTGATGGTAGATAGTGCTGTCAAACCTCCAAGTGTATGCTTTCACTGCCTGGGAGTGTCACTGTAGCTGGGTAATCTTTAATTATGTTTCAGGGGAAGAGGAGGCAGAGAAGAAGAATTCAGAACTGTGACCAAATATAGCATTTTAAGCTAAAAAGTTGCCTCTTAGCTCCATGCCATTTTCAGAGTTAAAATTCAGCAAGATGTAAAAGGAAGAGGAATAATTGGGTGATTAGTTGCTGCATTAAAATTTCAATAAGAAGTTTCTGTTTCATAGCTCTATGTCAAGAGTTTTCTTACTAAGTGATTGTTTCATAAAATGAGTGGAGAAGTGGTTGAAAATGTGGGTAAATTGAAACTCCCTACAGTAAACTGTCATTAAATGATCAGATCATTTGCCCTGTGTAACACTTCTCTGCCTGTGGTGGTTTTCTGACCTGTAAGGCTATGGGTACCTCTAGAGCACTGCAGAAAATCTCGACTTGCTTTACAGGTTCTTGGTACCTTTCAGGAGTGGATGGAGGAAGAATGCACCAAACTTGTTGGAACAGAACAGTCTATGAGTGCATGGAAAAAATTCTTCCACCCGTACCATGACTGGAGATAGGGTGTGGCCCGTGAAGTTTGGGATGGGAAAGATTGTTTCCCGGAGGCAATCATTGTCCTCCTGCTGCTGCCTCTCCTCAGAGACGTGCGTAGGAGGAGACCCATTCATTATATCCCAGGCCTGTTGTCAGAGCCTGCTGCTGTGAGGGGCTGTAGGGATCTGCTGTGGAGCTGTGCCCACAGAGCGCTGTGGTTGTGCTCTGCCCCATGGCGTGCACCCTTGCCATTTGGCATCACTCTGCACTGCCTGGTCTTTCAAAGTGGGGAGTGAGTCTAGCCTGCCAGTCATGGTTCTGCCCCATTTCAACTGGAATAATGAAATAATCCAGTATTTTAAATGTCAGAAAGGATTTAGGTCCATTTAGGCATTCATTTTGGATTTCCTTATTTGTGATTCTTCAGGACGCAAGGTTTAAAAAAATAAATGGGAAGGTACCTATTTCCCGAGCAGGCCATTAGCAATGAAATAGTGAACTTTATATTTTAATTTGTATTGTTAGTATATCAAACTTGCAGACGTTTGTCTTAATGCTTGTTTCCATGTTTAATAGTGGAGCTAAAGGTTAGAGAAAAAAAAAAAAGTCTTCAGTATTATTGCAGCATTTGGGGAAAGTGAGTCCAGCATTAAGGTGACTCTACCACTGTGCTCCACCTCGGAGTTGCATGACTGGCTTCTAACCCAGGGCTTTCTGAAGCACAGAGGATCATGGTGTACTGGAGACAACAAAGCATACCACGTTAGAGCATTTCCCTTTCTTTGATGCCTTCACAGAGAAGAATAATTCCCCCCCCAGTGTTTATTAAGGGAATCAGTGATTAAATTCCAGAAAATAAAATTATTTTCTTGAAAGGCATAAGTGCTTAAACCTAATACTAAAGCAGCAGGTGAAAAATAATAGTGAAGCTGGTTTTAATGCGGGAAGTGGGGAATGTGTAATTGAAACAGTATGATGATGAAAAGGCATAATGTGAAGCTGTCAGAAGTCATTATAATGCACTAATTAACACACTTTGCACTCTTAGCTTATGCTGTTGCGTGCTAATGTTTCTTCCTCTTTTGCCTTTTGTATTCCTTAACCTTTTCTGTGGGTGTTTGAGGGCAAGCAGTAGTATTTCCCATATTTTTCTATTTTAAATGCTCTGTTAGAGGGACCTGTCACCATGATATGGATTTTCCTCTTGATAGCAATTGAATGTGTATGCTTGGGCTTTAGTTTTATTTTCCTATTGTTTAGAAGAAACCACAGATTGTATTTCAGCCTAGGTAGATAAGGTCAGATTGTTAAAGGAAAACTTTATTCTGTGTGTGCACCTGATGCCTTCCTTTGCTTTCAGTTTATCTGCCTTATGTCACGGGTCTTTTTGGAGAAAGCCTCCTTTTGAACATAACAAATGTAAACAACCGTGTAGATCTTCATATCTCACAGGACTTCTGAAAATGGTTCAGTGTGAAATCACTCTGCTTAAAATGCAATCATGGAAGTTATGCACTACCTGAGGACATAAAAGCTGAAATGATGTAGGGTAGGAACTGGTTCCATCTATGAATTTCATCCATCATACAAAATACAGCTGATAATGCTTTAGACTGTTTACCATGCTCTTTACATACTTAACAACTGAATTTTGGCAGTGCCACTCTTCCGTTCTCCCTAACAGGGCTACATCCCGTGCAATTTAAGGCCTGCTGCATCTTTGCAGTGCCTTTCCAGGGTCCAAAATACATAAAGCAGGGTGCAAGGTCCACACTTGGCAAGGCTCAGTTGATGAGCCCTCCATGCCTAGATGTCCCAACTTATTTAAAGCAATGACAGGGCTTTTCTCTGCTCACATGTATTTGGCCATCTGTGTAAACCTTGTCTCATTTAACATTTTCTGAATGGAAGAGCTGAAAATTAAAAATGGAAATGGAACCACTTCCACATGTTGAAGTAAGCCTTGGAAGAGAACAGACACAGTGAGGTCAGACTCCTGTTTCTCTCCCCAGTGATAGAATCGGGATGGCAACGGTTTATTCATTCCCAATGCATTTAGAACAATTCTGTGCTTTTTTTTTCTTTTTTTTTTTCCTTTTTTTTTTTTCTTCTGAGAGCAAACATGGAAAACTTTAATACAGTAGGAGGTAAAAGCTTTCAACAGAAGATTCTGTTTATGGAAACCGTTGTGCAATGCACGATTGCCACAGCATTTCTCACTCCAGTGCGCATGCCCACATAGACATCCCTGCTGAAAATGCCATTTACAGTTAATGCCTTAGGCACATATCCAGAGTGGTGAACATGGGTAATTTCTAACATAATATTACGTGGCAATCGTTGGCAAACTGTTTGCTCCATGATAGAAGTCTACTTAGATTAATTACCTTTTGATGTCAAGAAACAGCAGTTCTGAGAGGTACAGGCTGTCCTCTGTGCTTCAGAGGCAAGTTACTGTCACGTTCAGGCCAGTTCCTCCTGCAACTCACTCTGTTGGATGATCCCAGAACTTGGGTTTATTGTAGGATGCTGCTTGGGGCAGGGTGATACCAGGCAGGGAACAATATGTGGGCTGTGAAGGGATAGCCTGGGGCTGTGATGGTGTCACTTCCACTTAGGGGTATGGCTGGAAGGGTAATTTTCTACGGGCCGTGGTTGCTATAATCTGCTCCTGAACTCCGGCGCCAATTGTGAAATCACATTTCCTCCTCCTTATGTTTTTGCCTAATCTTGTGAGAAATCACTAGATAAACATCAGTCCTAGTGCTACTTCAGGACTTAATAATTTCCCAAGGTTTTGGGTATAAGGTGGGACCTTCTGGCTCAGATCCCGTTCTTCACTGAGTTTAGCAAATATGTTTCACATAGGTGAAATTTTGCAAAAGCACAAAGGAGAGAGTGCTGGCTGTTTGTCAACAGCCATTCTGAAACACAGGCCTTGTGCTGCATGAAAGAAACATGTGAGGAACACTTCAGAAAAGCCTTATTGGTATTTAAGGTTTTGTCTTCACAATAGGTCTTTACCCCGATTTATTCTTTCAGATTACAGAATTTCTTGTGTGACAAAGAGTAGTGTAAAAACTACTTAGATTCTAATTTCCTCTTTAAATGTGACCAGAACAATTTCTGTAGGAAGATATTCCTGCTGTTTTAATTTGGAAGCTCTTCAGTGCTCTGAATAACGCATATATTCTGAAATACACCTGTAAATTATAACTTGTGTTGAATGTTCATCTTTGGAAGTGAACATCTGCTTGATTTACTCAGGTTTCTTTTTTTTTTTTTTATCACAAGATTGATTTCTGTATATGTCATTATAGATCAATTGATTTGTTCTCCTGTTGTCAAGATTTGCCCCACTCAGTTATTATTGGCAGCTCTGGAACACTTAGGATCCACTCAGTAAATTAAACATTCATTGAGAGTTATTTTCCAGAGCAGTTGATACAGGGCATCATATCAGTTATTTCCTACTTTTAATGAGTATTTGAGTCAGAAAATAATGGCATTTAACCAGGCAAACGTGGTTCCTTGCTTAGTAATTGTATTGTACCTACCAAACTTACGATATGTTAAAATATGAAACTGATAAAATGGAAATTAAAATTGAATCTCTGCAATTAGCCTTGTAGTGCACTGCCTCATGATAACCTACCTTTTCAAATGCACTTTAAGAATTGTTTTCTTATGGTCAGACTGCACTATCCACTTGTGAAAGGCAATTTATTCCTTTTTTTTTTTTTAACAGAAAAAAAATCTACTTAACACTAACCCTAGAAGAAGATTTCCAGTTATATAACAAATCTATTAGGCAGTCAAAAAGAGCTTTCTAAATCATACTTCCTATTACTTTGACTAGCACTGTCAGATATTTATAGTAAAAGCAATTATGTTTGGTGGGGGTGGTGGTGATGGGGACAGACAGGATGGAAAGTAGTTATAAAATGCCATTTCTCACAAATAGTAGATGTCAAACAAAATGTAAAATCTAAAGGTGTCATGTAAGCTCTGTTCTCCAAACCTTTGTTTGGGAGACATGAGTTTTACTGACAGCGTATGACAGGAGGCTTGTATTTTTTGGGGTGGGCTGAAAAGTGTCTGAAACCGCTGGCAGTCAATCTCAGCCTTTCATATCTCTGGTTTTCACATTTTGATGCTTCTAGAATTAAATGAAAGAAGCACTAAAGAAGCACAAACAAAGTAATTGGAACCTAATTACGTTTAATTATTAGGCATGTGTTTAATTTTAGGCATATAAACAGGTCTGCTGAAGGGAAAAGGACATATTCTTTTCATTGTCTAACATGACTTTAAAAAATGTCTGCTCTTCAAGTAGTTGGATGGTTTGGTTTTTTTTACAGAAGAGTCCTTATAGTCTTCCAGTTGAATGAGCTTTAACTCTTTGTTATGATTCCCTGAAAATGGATAACTTGACAACAACATTAGCAAAATTGTAGGGGAAAAAAATATAGCCAGGAAGAATGGTTAAAATATCTTTGATTATAAGGTGTCCTCTGCATTTTTCTTCTAAAACTTTCTAATGATTTTATTTTCCTGTTTTGTGGTGGATTTTTTTTTAGTTGGTTGTTTTGATTTTGGTTTTGTTTTTTTGGGGGGGGGGGGGGGTTTGTGTTTTTTTGTTTGGGTTGTGT
>JANHGL010003253.1:20580-41193 GCA_024611195.1 Ceyx melanurus | reverse complement strand
TGCTCAGGCAGGGGGGTTGGACTAGATGATCTTCTAGGTCCCTTCCAACCCCTAATATCTATGATTCTATGATTCTGGCAGCAAATGTGATTCTGCAGCAGTTGGTTTGTGGCAGTAAAATACATAGAGTAGGAAAGGGATAGGGAGCTCTGCAGGTGGAAAATGTTTCAGAGAGCATCCAGGAGCCCTCAGTAGGCAGAGAACGTTTTCTCCAAATAAAAAGCATCAGTTACACAGAATGGATGCTTACAGAATTGCAGATAAAATAACATGGCCTTTATTTTGTGGTTCAGAGCTGGGCTGCTGTGGTGCTGCTGTGGTGTGTGTGTAATTTCTGACAACTCAGAGTCTTGTGTGTGGTTTTCTTGCTCCTTCTATTTAACCTGCAGTTTGCTAATGCCCGTGTTTAGTAAACTTAATTCTGCAGTCTCTCTGAATCCCTTACCTGGGTGCTGTCAGGATGTTGGGGTTCATAGAATCACAGAATCACAGATATTAGGGGCTGGAAGGGACCTAGAAGATCATTTAGTCCATCTAGGTTTGGGTGGGGGTGGTTGCTTTCTCTCTTTAATGCAGCTTTTTCTCCTACTCTCCCCTCTCTAGTAATGGCCACCTACACCTGTATCACCTGCCGTGTGGCATTCAAGGATGCCGACATTCAGCGTGCCCACTACAAAACTGACTGGCACAGGTACAATCTGAAGCGCAAGGTTGCTGACATGCCTCCTGTCACTGCTGAGAACTTCCAGGAGAGAGTCCTAGCTCAGAGGGCAGTGGCAGAGGAGCAGAACAAAATCACTGCCACGTACTGCACGGTGTGCAGCAAGAGGTTCTCCACCTTCAATGCATACGAGAATCACTTGAAGTCCAAGAAGCACCTAGAATTGGAGAAGAAAGCTGTTCAAGCTGTCAGCAAGAAGGTGAAGATCCTCAATGAAAAGAACTTGGAGAAGGGGCTGGGCCCAGAGACTATAAACAAAGATGAAATGAACACAGCTATTCAGCAAGCCATTAGAGCCCAACCATCTTCATCTCCAAAGAAGACACCATTACCTCTTAGTGCTGCAGGTGGCTCTCCTGCTTCCATGAGAAGCAGCAGCTTGTCCCAGAAGCCTCCACGCCTGCAGTGGTTTGAGCAGCAAGCAAAGAAGCTGGCCAAACAGCAAGCAGAGGAAGATGATGACAATGAAGAAGGTAAGGCAACAAACACATCGATGAGAGACAGTTTGGGATAAGCTGTTCAGCTGTTAATTTTGTGTAACAGCCTCCGCCTTCTTGTTTTTTTCCATCACAAAAGATCTTTCTGCTGGTTAGATTTTCAGCTTAACAATGGAGTTGAGACTGGCCCATGCTTGTGTTAGTGTCTGAATTGCCAGATTCACAAGATACTAATACATGTGGGGACTGGATATAAACAGTGAGTAACATGAGTAGCTGTTTCCCACCTAATATTCCAGGGAGACTTCAAGGTTACCCTAAAACTACTGAAAAATAAGAGGAGCAAAAATCCAATCATGATCATTTGCTCTCTTCCCATCAGTCAGTTCCCTTACCATCTGCTGAAGGAAGGTGGGAGTGCAATTGGTTTTGGTTCTCTCTGCCTGTCAAGACTCAGAGGAGGTTTGCTGTGTGCCAGGCACTGTGTGGCACAGCTTCCCAGTACCTGGGCATCCTAAGCCAATTGAAACTGGCTTCAAATTTGCCACTTCAAATGCCTTTTCCTGCTGCTTCACCCTCACTGCCTATGTGGACAGAGCTCCTTTTTGGAGACCTGCCTGAAAAGTGGATGACTAAAAAGATCAGAGCTTCAGAATTCTCAGGAAAGGGGTTTTTTTTAAGCTGGATGGTTCCAGTGCTGTAGCTGACAGTGCATCTGTTGGAGCAGTTCCATGCGGTGGTAACTGCAGCTAGGAGACAGGTATGGATGAACTGGGACCATACTCTGCCAGCTGCATTACTGAAGCCATCGTGTCACTTGAGTACATATGTTCCAGCAGTTCTGTGCTGGTGAAATTCCAGCAGTCCAAGAAATCTGTTCTCCAGGAGAAGGAATGTGTGTGGATCTGAAGGCCTAAAGAAGAGCCAACCTGCACCTGTTTTGTATTAACCAATTAGTCATAAATTGTGATGCTAAAAACCTCAGCAGGTTGCTGCATGTTAATCTCCCTGCTGAGTGGTTCTCCAGGAATGTTTCCTGCAAGTTCTGTTGGTTCGGAGACAGGCTTTTAAAATTCTTAAGCTGTATCCTATAGGAAGATGTATAACTAGAAGCCTGCAACACTGGGGAGCATGTTCCCCCTTCTCAAACACTCTGTGCTCAGGGAAACTGGGAGGGGACCAGTAGGAATAGAGTGATGGGAAACACCTTGGACAGCTGGCTTTGTCCTTCTCCATTTAGTTAAAGATGTTTGGGTGAACAGGAGTGTGGTTTTCCTCACTGCTGGAAAGATTTTCAGGATTGTGACACAGTTGTGTTTTTTTAAGGAGCCATTGCATGTCTTTCTGTGCTGTGGTGAATTACATTTGGGGCTTCAAACAGCAGTAAGGTGCTAATAGCTGAGAAATGGAGGGGGAAAAAAGATACCAGATCTGCCGGTTTTATGAGCAGACTTGAGTTTTGCTGTGCATCTTACATGAACTCCGTATATTCATGCCCTTAGAAAATACTGCATTTTCTATTCTTACAGCTATGAGAACTTTCTCTAACGTAATTGGGGTTTGCTCTGCTTGGAAGAAGTAATGATAGAAATAGATTGATTTGTTGTTGTTTTTTTTTTTAACTCCTTTAAAAGAGTGGGAAGATATGGATTCTGATGAAGATATTGGCTCTGAAGAAGAGATGGAAAGTGTGGGAGAAGAGGAGGAGGAGGAGCAGGCAGAAGCTGAAAGCACACCTTCTGCTGGGGCCATCCCAGTCACAGACTGCTTGTTCTGTCCCCACCATTCAAGATCTCTCACCAAAAATGTGGCCCACATGACAAAAGCTCACAGTTTCTTCATTCCAGACATAGAGTACCTGGTGGATCTCAGAGGACTTATCAAGTACCTGGGTATGCCTCATGTACATGTTCTCTTATTTTTGATCAGGAAAATGATACACTGGTAGTGATCAATTGCACTTGGCCGTGACTTGAAATGTTTTGGGGTTGGTTTTCCGGTGTAGAACCTGTGTGCTGTCTGGTTCTGTATCTTGATCATGAACAGGACCAGAGGCTTTTTGGGGAGAGGGAGAGAAAACCCCACTGAGCAAACAGATGGCCACATGCCCTGTAGGTCTTGCATAGCTTTCCAGTGTTGAGGAAGCTGTTCAGCCAACATGAAATTGAGGACAAAACTCTTGCTGTAACATGCACATGAACTGTGTTATTCTATTGATGAGTTGCAAGCAGTTCCTTGTTGATTTAATACTCTAAACATTAGGAAAAAAAGTGTCTTCCTTGAGGCCTACAAAAGGAAGCTACTACAAGGCAATGCCAAGAATAAAATTATTTTGCAGTATCAGATAGAAAAACTGCACTGGAAGTGTGCAACTTGTTCTGGAGAATACAAAATGATCCCCACCTTGTCATATGGAATCTTTAAATGCTCAGGCTTGTCCTTGATGGAGCCGTAGAGACAAGGTGTAGGAACTTTTCTGGAGATGAAGGGCTTGAGGCTCTTCCTCGCTCTCTGCCTGCAAGCCAGGAATGCTGCAGCACAAGAATGGGAATTGCTGACTAGGGAGCCCCTGTTCAGACCAACAGATGTGTTGATGTTTTCTGCAGGAGAGAAAGTTGGTGTTGGGAAAATCTGCATCTGGTGCAACGAGAAAGGGAAATCCTTCTACTCAACAGAAGCAGTCCAGGCTCACATGAATGATAAAAGCCACTGCAAACTCTTCACAGATGGAGATGCTGCCTTGGAATTTGCAGACTTCTACGATTTTAGGTGAGGATGCTTTTCTTGGAATTGAGCACAGATGGGTGGACTGTTGAATATGACATTGGAAACCATTCTTTTTTTCTCTTCAGTTTTGTTCCCAGGGTTATTTTGTGTATTTCTAGGTGAAGCATGAGAGTGTGATTGATACTCTGCTGTGACCATTCATAACAGTCCTACATGAAAATGCATTTTGTAATCTCTTTCGTGTGCTGTTGCTGAGTTTCAACTTCATTGCACCAGCAAAGATGATAAAAGGGTGTAACTGTCTTTCCCTTTTAGGCCTGTTGTGGTCTTATTACCTACTGTGGGGTTTTATTTGGTATTTTTTGAGTAGCTGGAGTTAGGGACTGCTCAGCCATGTTCATTTTGGTCAGAACAGGAGGATGTAATGGAGATTCTTGGAGTAGCTGTGCAGAGCAGGTGGAGGCTTTTCAGCCAGTCCATACTCAGTTGCAGCTGCAGAAGAGTTGTAGAGCTGGGTGGAGGAAGGGTGGTTCTTGCTTCAGCCACTGTGCAGGGCAGGGGGCTGCTGGGAAGAAGCCTCAGGCCAAGGTGGGTGAAACATGACAGCATTTGTGGCTGGCTGTAGCTGTGCATGGTTATCCTGTGGGATAGGAGTGGCATCTGTGTCTGCTCAGTAAATACAAACTACCTGCTCCTGCTTTTCCACAGGAGCAGTTATCCTGACCACAAGGAGGGGGAGGATGCAGATGCATCTGGAGGGCACCTGCCAGAGAGAGATTTGGATTATGATGATGACACCATGGAGCTGATCCTTCCTTCAGGTAGGCACAAGGTTTGTGTTTGGATGTACCCTGCATTTTCCAGAGCTCACCTGACTGATTTCCTTTGGCAAGGCAGAAGGTAATTTGGCACCTCAGTATCTTCGAGGTTGTGCTCACACTGCTTACTGTTTTCACTACCAAGTAGTTCATCTTCTTTGGCATCACTGCATACATGGACTGGCAACAGGGGATTTCTTTGATAACTTCACCTCTTCATTAACATGTGACTAGAATGGTATACTCTGAAACTTTCCATATCTGGTTCCAGCGCAGCTTGAGGCTGTAACATAAGTTACTTTATTTGTGGGGTATTTTTGCAGGGAGGCAGCTGGTAAAATTTTACTAAATTAATTCTGTAAAATTAAGTTATTTAAACAACCTTACTCTTGCCTTGTATAGCACTGGGCACTACTTCTTGCCTTTTTTTTATTATTGTGGTTTTTGGATGGTTGGTTTTGGTTTTTTTCCTTCGTTGTTTTTTGTTAGAGGGGACCTCACCCCTTTCATTCTGAAATGTACTGCCAACTGTGCAATCATAGATTTTCTGAAAGTCAGTAAGTTACTTCTCTGGTCCCTTGAAAAAGCATTGCCTCTTTCCATCTGCCTAATTAAACTTTCCTGGTAACTGCCTGCTCATTATCTGAGCTAAGGCCCTCTCAAACAATAGCTGGCTTTGTTGGGTTTTCTCTTTGAGGGAGAGTGCAGCAGCTCTTGAAGGAATTACACTGAGTCACGAAGTTTTGAAGGTTCTTGGCCTTTAAAAATCATGTTTCAGGATTTTCCACAGTTTTGACTACTCCATTTCAGAAGCTGCTTCATTGTAGTTAATGGGATGTCCCTTGCTGTGACAGGTGCAAGAGTGGGTCATCGTTCCTTACTGAGGTACTACAGGCAGAGCTTTGGCCTCTCAAGGGCAGTGGCTGTTGTGAGAAATCAGAAAGCAGTGGGCCGGGTGCTGCAGCAGTACAGAGCTTTGGGCTGGATGAGTCACACAGGTAAGTGACACTCTCAGGTGGCTGCAGAGGAGGAGGGAGGTTTTAGGATGTCATCACTCTACAATTACACAGAGAAAGTTTATTTGTGGGGTTTTGTGCAGTAGTTTCTCTGCTCAGTTCCCTTTCATTCCTGACATCCTAGCAGAATATGTTAGAGGAAGTTGTTTGTGATAGGAGAGGGGAATTCCCTAGAAATATCCAGAATTGTCCTTTTGAGAATCTTTAGTTCATACTGTGGACCAATGCAGACATTTTTCTTCATTTTGAGTAAGTGAAAGAAGCAAGTACTAAAAGATTTGGAGTAAGATCCCCAAAAAGCTGTGGCATTAAGCTAGCAGTAGGCATTATATCTCTGGTTAAGATTTAAGGAGGTATAGTTAAGGTACTGGCAATATTGTTGAAGGTAGGAATGCAGAGGAGATAGATTGACAGCAGTCATTTTGCTCCCCTGAGAAAAGGGGAGAGGGGAGAAGTTAAAAATATTTCAGACAAGATCTCCCACTGGCAGTGGGAATTACTCCTTCCACTGAAAGCCTAAGGTCCAGGCTCTTAAAAGACGTACCTGATAGTAGTTTGGGTGGCCCTGTGCCTGCATGAAATACTCAGAGAAAAATAAATTTACTGAATGCCACAGCTTTTATCCTTTCTTCCAAAAGTCCAGGCTATGCAGATTTCCATTGTGTCCCAGACATGAAGCACGTTGTCAAAATGTTACCAAAAAAATCTTTACTATTGCTCTAGACTTTGGTTAGTAAGCACGAAATGTTACTAAAGGCATTCCTAAAACTGCATCTAGGGAAAAAAAGCTGTTGTAGTTTTTCTTCCTGCAGTCAAACCTGGAGTTGTGAAGTATAATACCTGGTTCACTTTGTTCTTGAAACTACATGGAGTTAATATTGAAGCAACTTGATATTTTCCCTGCCACTGTTTATTCTGGACATGCTGATATGCATTGAAGTCCAAATATGGAGATACAGGGGAAACTAAAAATACTGCAGTGTTCTGCACGTGTGTGGTGAATTAAGTCCCTCTACACGGAGAAGTAGTTGACAATTTACTAATAGTTGGGTTCCTCCAGGAAGCTTCAGATGATGGGCTCCCCAGAGGGTTGGTGGGTCTAGAGAGTTTTCAGCCCTGCCTGGCTGTGTTTCTGTATGCCCTGTGCTGGATTAGATTCTAGTCTATGGGCCTGCTCTGGCAGAGGGTTGGACTCAAATATCTCCAGGGTCCCTTCCAACCCCTGACATCCTGGGATCATGTGTCTGGAATCCATTGCAAGCCATTAGTAGGCATGCTTGTGATATTTGGTGATTTCCAAAGATTCTGTTGGTTTCTAGGGTAATAATCCTTTTCTTACCTGTCAAAACCACTACCCTTGCTGTTTAATATTGTAGGAGAAATAATTCCTTGAAAGTTGGGGAACAATATGTGATCCGTATCCACTTTTGAAAGAAAAGAATCTCACACTGCAGTGCAAAACAACCTTTTCCCTTAATCTCAGTTGTGGCTTCTCACGGACGTACATGCTCTTTGCCAAAAGAAGTGGGAATGTGAGTGGCTGTATGAAAAGGAAAACATGCAGCTAACTTGCTGCTGCAAATAGACAGAGGAGCTGGTTTGTATGTTAGTAGTGAGTGAGTTTCCAAGCCTTGACCCCTCTTTCTGTTCCTCCTCTCCCCAAGGATCATTGTTCGCTCAGCAGCAGGACATGCGGTACCTGCAGAGGATGAAATCCAAGTGGATGCTCAAGACAGGAATGAGGAACAACTCTACAAAGCAGATGCATTTCAGGGCACAAGTCAGGTTTTGAGTTCCCAAGAGAATTCTGTGCAGCTGGTTTGGGGAAGGGGGATTTCATGGATTCTGGGTTGAGGATTCTGTCATTCAAATGGATGTGGTACCCTTCCAATGAGGATGTGGGTGCTACTCGGCCTTTCTGTCTGGGGAGAACAGGGAGCTTGTCTCCTCCAGTCAGATAAGGGTTGGCCTGACTTAAAATATATCATCTTACTGGAATCCCTGGTTAAGTGGCCACAGCTATGAATAAAGATGCTTGCTGTTCATCTTTGTGTGGCCCATTTCTGTGGGGTAGTTGACATTGTCATTTGAATATCTTCCGCTTCTAATTCTGCAAGATGATTGTGGCCAAGAGATCTAATTGTCTGAAATGGAGTTTATTGAGGGTTTTCACTTCTAGTGCCAGACAGAAGTTATTTGGGTGTTTTGGGCTCACTGTTGAGCTGAGTATCTGAGAGCAGAGATTCTGGGAAGGTTGATAATTGAAGAAATGCACTGATTGAAAACATAACTCCAGGATTGATGTTGTCCTCCAAAGTTGACTGTACTTGCTTAATGCTCCAGCTCAGGCCTGGGTTAATAATTTACAGTGCAGCTGTCTTATGATTAATTTAATGAGTTTTTCATTCCCTAAAAACTGCTCAAAATTACCATAACACTTAGAACCATGTCAATCAAAATTTCTGATGATCTTTTAAAGATTTCCTGATTAAAGCTCTAAAGTTACTATGCATATCATCACTCTGCTGTTGCCATTGAGGACTGGTGTTTTGTATGATCTTGCTGGAGGAAAGTGGCCCAGGAGCACGTTGGCTGGGATGCAGGCACATTCTCTTCCTCCACCAGGTGAGCTGGAACAGGCAGGTGTAGAGAAAACCTGCTTGATAAAGAGGAGGAGGCAGCAGTGCCACTGTTGGTTCTGGTATTGTAGAGGTTAAAAGCTTCCTTGACCATACCATGCCTGAACTGTGGTGTGTTGGACACTGAGTGTGCCACAGGGAAGCTGCTATTTGCTTGCTTGACCATTGTGAAGGCAGCTACAGGGGGTTGCAGTCAAGTTGCACCTTTTGTGTTGAAGGATCACTCTGGATTCCCCAGTAAGTGGCCTTTATTGACAAAATTTGGATATAAATCTTCCTCTGAATGGTGTGTGTGTGTAGTAGCACTGGGAATGGCAGGAGGAGACTGTCAATACTGTGTTTTGACCTTATAAAATGAATCCACTAAAATCTCCCTAAGAATTGAGTTCAGACAAAGTAGTACTGGCACATCAGCACTTGAAAAACGGGTGTATTCACAATACTCCTAGGAAAAATGATCATTTCCCATTGGAGATGCATACTGTGTGTTCTCCTGGGGATTTGTCTGTAGTGTTATGTTTTTTTAGTGAAGGCAGGAATAGAAGGAGATAATTAATCCAATGCCACATGGCTTTGGGTCCATAAGAACTCAGGCTGAAGGCCTGAGTTCGCTGCTCTCTTCAACATGAAACCACTGTTCTCTGTGCAGGCTGTCTCAAAGAAACCTGCATAGAGAGGGAACAGGGATTGCCTGAACTTCCCAAGGTCTTGGTCAGGAAGAATTATGAGTAAGCAAAATGAAAGGTAGTGGTTGTTTTATGGAGTCCCGGGGAAGCTGAAGCAGGGGATTTGTATCGTGTGCCCCTCTGTGTCCCATTCTTCTGACTGCAGCTGAATCAGAGGAGAATGGAGACGTTTGGAAAGCTACTGGGATTTTCAAGAGCTCTAAACTGCAGATGGATACCTTGGAAAACCAGCAGAGGGCATAGGAAAGCTGTTGCCAGCCTCTTGTGTACTAGGAAATGGTAAGAGTAGACGGGTGGTGTGAGAAGGCAGAGCTGACAGCTACACGAGTTAAGGTTTGCACCAGACTTGTGTGAGATGAAAAGCTGCTGGGATTTTTATGGAGGGCTGGGGAGAGCACTGCTGGCAAAGGGTGGCTGTGGCAAGAGTTCAGGCTGTGTGCAGTGTTCAGCAGCAGTGCTACAGTCTGCGTAGTTTGTAGGTAACTTCAGCTGTGTCAAAGCACATGGAGTATTTGGATTAAACATGTTTCACAGTGTATAGCTTAGTCTGTGACCTCCCGAGCCTAAATCCTAAAGATTGTGTGAAGGATTGCTGAAAGCAGGGCTTTTTGAGTCCTAAAGGAATTCCAAACTATGATGGAATTCATCAAGAATCAATTCATCATGATGAATTCATCATCAAGAAGCTATGTTTCCAGCTACCATCAGGCCTTGCACTTGTACTCCTCTGATCTGACCTTGCAGGTTCTGGCTCTTGCAATCAGAACAAGAAGAAAGCAAAGTCTAGAGGCAGCCAAGTAGATTTGAGACAGTCACTAGATACAGTGGGTGCCCTGGTGCAAGAATTCCCTGGTATGATTGTAATTCAGTAGGTGTGCTGTTGCCAGAGGAAGAGGCGATCCCTTCCCAAGATTAAAAGTAGGAAGGGCTGGGAAGAAGCACAGAAAAGGTATCCTGTTTTGGACAAGGTTGGAGTTATGCCTGCCTGTCCACCTAGTAACAGCTCCCAGTGCTATGTCAGGCATTGCAGAATGAATCAGCAGAAAGAAAGAACTGGTGAAGCTGAGGGAGTGCATCTGCCATCTTCTCTCGGGAGTCATTCTTCTGTTCTGTACACTTCTCATCATCTAAAAGCAACCCAAGTGGAATTAAAAGGAAAACCATGTATGTGTTATCTGGAAGGGAGGGGCTAATGGGATGTAGAATGGCAGAGATGGAAAACATCCCAACAGGTTATGATGCTGGAGCTGCAAGTCACCAAGTCGGGATCTATTTAAAGCAAGCAGTCCTTCTAGAGTGCATTATTGATCCCCATTCAGGTTCCACACTCTGGAATCTGGCTGGACCATTGCCAAGCTAACATCTGATGCTTGAGGGGCACCTGAGTGAAATCCTTTGCTAGAACTTTCAGGAGTTACCTTTGGTCTGTTGAAACTGAGGGATCCTGTGTAATGGGCTTCATCTGCTGAGGGCTTGATCATCTTCTACACTGCATAAAGCTGCTGGTGGAAGACTGCTTCAGAGACCCAAGTGGGTTTATACTATTATGACCCATAATAGATTAGTGGTTAGAGAGAAGCTTTAGGGCACCTCTGCCTGAAAATTAAACAAAGATCAAAGCTTTGAATCTCAGTGGTTAATTGCTTCAGCCCAACCTAGTACCAGACTGCCATCAAATCCCGACTCCTCAGCAGTCAGCAGAGCCTGGGTAGTTAAGGTGACCATCTGATGGCACTTTTTGAGTCAGAGCAAGCTAAACCATCTCTTTGCAGGGATCACAGATTCACAGATATTAGGGGCTGGAAGGGACCTAGAAGATCATCTAGTCCAACCCCCCTGCCTGAGCAGGATCACCTAGACCAAGTCACCCAGGAACAGATCCAGGCGGCTCGTTTCTCCAGAGATGGAGACTCCACAACCTCCCTGGGCAGCCTGTTCCAGAGCTCCCAGAGTTTTCTGTTGTCTCTCCCACTACATTCCAAAGTACCCTGCTATAAGATGCAGCAGCCAGGCACATGGGAAGCAGCAGATGCAGTGACAGGAGACCTGCAGCCAGTTCTGTGTTATTCCTGCACGTGTCCAGTGTTCCTGACTACAAGCAGAGTAATAAATGCAAACTGAGCAAAGAATATGTGACATCATAGAAGTGAAAAGGAAGCAGTAAACAGGTTTTTAAATAACTACCAAGCAAACCCTTGTGTCTTTGTGTAGTTCTCTGATGCAAGAAAAACAGGTGTCTAACGACTATTTTTTTCAATAATTCATTTCATTTGTGCTAGAGTCTTGCTTGCTGCTTTATTGGATGGATATTTGCAACTTCATCTTTGCTGAGAATTTCCAGTGGTAAATTCCATCACTTTGGGTATGGAAGTAAGAGGTTTGCTTTTTCTGCATCATGTGTTAATAGACAAAAGTGAACGTATACCAGGACTTGGAAGAGGTGCATATTCACATCATCAGATCACCTCCTATCTTAGAATTCCTTTCTTGAAGGATCCTCAGGAAATCTTCAGGTAGGAATTATTAATGATAACCTGAATAACAGAATTAGCATCAGCAAATGCTTTTTATTAGACTGCAAAAAAAAAAATAAATCTATATTTCTTAGGCGCTCCAAAGAATTAACAGTGTTTTACAAAATGAAATGTGCAGCAAGATACCTTTCTCCTTGGAACACTTCTTTCTTTATTCTGCTAGCTCAAGGAGAACTCTTCAATAACTGAAGCTTGCCTGAAAGTTCCGCCTAGAAGTTTACAAAACTAAGGGTCTCAGTAGTCACCAGAGCAATAGAAATTGCATTTCTACAACAAACAGGTCAAGCAAGCACCTCAGTCAGATGTGTAAGAAGAGTGGGAGGGGCTAGTGCTCAGCTCTGGGAACATTTTCCATCAAGCTGGGAAGGAAAAAGGATTCTTCCTGTGCATAGACCCTGTGGCCCGTCAGCTGCAGTGCTCCAGAGCTGGGATTTCAACCTCTGCAACACACACAGGTGCGGCCCAAAGTACCAGCTGAGGCCAGAGTGTGGGGTACTTGCCCTGGTTTCCCTCTGGTATCTGTGGTTCTTTCAGGCTACAGAAGAGGGAGACCGTGCCTGGAAACCTCAAGGCCTCGCATTGCTCCACGTCAACCAAATTCCACCATGGAAAATCAATTTTGCATTTCCCATCCCTGCCAACTCCTGTTCACGGTTTGGCAAAGTTTCTACAGCCATCGACAGAGAACATTGGCTCCTTGATTTCTAGCTCGGGTAGCTTTCCACCCTTAAATTTCCACACTTTACAGATACAAAAGTAGTTTTGCTCTCCTCGGCAAGGTCTGCTTTTGGTCTCACACAATTCTGCTAGACTAACACCAAGTATGGCAGCAATGTGCTTCTGTTACATGCACTGAAAAAACTTTCTAAAATGTTCCCTGCAGTGTTCCAAAATCCAGATGTTTTTTGACGTCTTTCAAAGGTACAGTCATACCTAGCTGACTTGATTCCTTGCATTTGTGGTATTTCACTAAATCCTGCCATTCAAGTTGCCAGATCTTAATTATACTGATGAAATGCATGCTTTTGAAATATTGCAGATGAAAACTTGGGGTTTTTTTCCCCCTAAGTCTTAAAGACCAACTGAAATTACCTGAAACTGCCCACATACCAAGGATAAATCTGGACTGTTATTTTTGTTCAAATGATGTGTGGTAACATGGTCCCAAGTCCTTATCAAATACCTGATAAATGGTGTTGTCTTTCTTCATCTTTAGTGTAGGATACCTGCCAGCTGCATCTGCTTTCCTGACAGAAGTTTCCTTGTCCCACAGAGAACAAAAAGTGACCTGTAAGGTGCAAGAGCTCTGTCCCTCAGCAAGTGCTTCAGAGATTGGCCAACAGTGTCAGTAGACATCCCGTAGTGTCTATTTTTGTTTGCTTAGCCTTTTTGTTTTCTCTGCTTAGCTCAGCCATACCTGCCACAGCTGCATGAGAGAGACCATGTTCTGCTTCAGTTTGTCCTTGACTCTTTCAACGCTTAAGTCATTGGAGTTCTTCCTGTAACACAGTTCCTGCCAAAAAAACCCAGGATTTTAGAGGGGAGGAGCAGTACAGTCATGACTTAGTCTTGTGGCCATTTGCAGAGCACAGAGAGGATTGGGTGGCTCAGCTCTGGTCACACTTTTCTCTAGCAAGAGCTAATCAACAGGATCTAGTGCAACATCTCAGCTTGTCCTAGGGGCTGGACACCTATTACTAGCTGAAGTTGTAACCTGAAGCAGAGCACTCTCCTGGGAGCAGATGCTTTTCAGGTAACTCACCAAAACTTCTTTGAACTTGAAAGTGCTTGCAGGAGGGTACCCACTTCATTAATAGGCTGGCTGTTCAAACACTTGGTTACTAGGCAGATAAAGATAGGAATTGCCCAGATGCCTTTGAAGTTTTATTTTACTCATCTTTTGACCTCATGAATCATCTGTGTTTTTCTGTCCTGTGGCAGAGCTCCAACAAAGGATCCCAGTACAACCTTTCAGAACAGCTGAGGTGGGATTACAGCCAAAGCTGGATGTGCACAGGAGTACCTGTGACCTTGGATACCCAGGGAACTTTGTGCAAGAAACTGCAGCCAGCCCGCCTCAAACATTTCTCATGTCTCAGTGGTGAGCTCACATGGATTTCAGAGGTCACCAAGTACTGAGTAGTTTTGAAATCCACCTGTTCTTACCAATGTTCTTACCCTTCCACTGTGCACGTGTTTTGCTCTGTTCCTATTGCCTTGTTTATAGGGCATCTTACCTCTGGTCAGCAGCTCCCAGAGCTCATCAGAGTAGCCCCCAATCTATGTTTTGTTCCTTGACACCAGCCCTGTTAGGAATCGTAGAATCACATAGACACACCTAGTCCAACCCCCCTGCCAGAGCAGGGTCACCTAGACCGGATCACACAGAAACCCACAACCCATGGGTGCTCGCTCTGTGAGCAGGAACTCATTCCCATCCTCCCTGAGGCTTCTTATAGCCCGAGGGGCTGATCAGCAGCGGGTGGTGCCACGCTGGAGATTAGTAGCTGATTTAATTTTACCGAGGGGGTGCCGGCTCCGCCCAGGCTCCCTTAGCAGCCCGCCCACCAGCTGACAGTCCCAGCACAAGCAAAGGGTTTCACGCAGCTTCATAAAAACCCTCAAAATAGTTCTTCTGTCGGTCGTTTTTGCCGCAGATCCCTTCCCCAGCATAATACCTGCCCTGAAGCTGGTCACCGCAGAAAAAAGGAGATTGAACTCCTAGTAAAGTAAAAAGCCCCTTGATAACTCTAGCAAACACCCAAAGGAAATCTAATAGCAAAGTAATTTTTTCCTTGTTTTTCATCCTGCAGTTTGTGTCAGGAGGATCAGATGACAGGTCACATTCTCACATGATTCCTTAAGCAAGGCATTCCAGCTTGAACTTCCAGACCCATTTATATGCCTATCTGTGACAGCTGTTATCTATTAACAGCAACTCATTCAAGCAGAGAGAATAAATAAATCCCCTGTTATTATGTATAATATTTTTCTGGCTCATTGATTGTGAGGAAATAATCCCATTTTGACTGTCTGGGTTGTTTGATGTCAGGGGCAAGTTCAAGAAATCACCATGCCTAGGGCTGAAGGTCAAACCAATGCATTAAATCGTGTTGCAGGAGCATGCAGCTGAACTGTGCCCTACCTGCCCACAGGGTCAGTAGCTCCTATGAACCGGTTTTCCAGCAGATACTTCAAGCCTTCACACAAAAAAAATATCATAAGAAGATTAAAATACAATGGTGACCTTGATATACTTGATCAGATCCTGCTTTGTGGTTAAAAGTAACATGACATGAGCAGTTTATGGATTCTCATCCCTCATTAGCATTCCATTCTTGTTAAGACCTTGCACCTTTAATAAATCTTTGTGCTTCTCAGGGGTTCATGTTGTACCAGTTACATCTGGGGTGTTTCCAAGGTCTGCATGACCAAGGCATTCATTCCTCTTGGCTACTATCTCAAAGGGAATCTCTTGAGAATATTCTCAAGAATACCCACATCTTTATCTTCTCTGTTTTAATTCGTTAGGTGCCTCAACAGCACCTCTCGAGGTTATCAGAGTAAAAAATGAAATCTGCAGCGCAGCTTAAAGGGTTTGGAGGAAAAGAAAGAAGTAGTATGATAAGGGGAGGAGATTTTGTGCAGTCCAAGACTTCTGCATACTGAAAGTGTAACATTTTGCAGCCTGCAAGAGTCCCAATGGATCTTTAGAGGCTGATATTTACAGAGCAGTTATTTAATGTTCTAAAAGCCAATTGAAGAAGCTGTTTCTATAAACTAACCAAATTGATTCTGAAAAATAGGAACTGTAGCCACTTAAGCATTTTCCAGCTATGGAACCGGTGCCTGGTTCTCAACTAGATGTAGTTTATTTGATTTACTTCCTTTTTTACTTCTTTGCTTCTCTCACTTAGTAGTCATCATGTGCACAGGGCTTTTGCTTTTTTTCTCAGTACTGTGCTATGAGTATTTTATGGAGCCATTGTGGACTAAACCAGAATTCCTTTCTTAATACAACAGCATCAGTTTACTAACAAGTTTTCATCAGGTTTTCAAAAGACAGGCTTTCTCCTTGGCCAAGGTCATGATATTGCAAAAAGCTTCCAACAATGCCTCCTATCCATTTAGTTATGGAGAAAACTCACCTTGGTAAGGACCCAGTACAGGCAGAACAGCTTCAAAAGGGACAAACCATTTCTTACTGTTTCTATGGTTGGGTTCCATGCCTCACTTGAAGACAAGAACTTGATTTCTTACATCCAAAAACGTATTCCAGTTCTGACCAGAGATGTAAAATTTTATAGCTAGCACACTGGGCTCACAGAAAAAGCCAACTTCTGCCCACATGCAAACATGCAAACTGCCATGAAATTGAATGTAGTCCACAATAGCAACATGAGGACATGGCAGAGCTGGTTGTGATACAGTGGTCTGTAGTACAACCATTAAAAAGCAAGAAGCATTTCTGCTGCAGCGATAAGTTGTCTCCAGAAGTGAACCACAGCCAGGTGTCTGGAAGCAGCTCAGTCCTGCTCACTGGGAGTGTGAGAGCTTCTCTGCTGTACCTTGACAGCTTTCCTTGAAATTGAGCTTCCATCCCAACCCACTGTGCTGCAGGGTACCTGACTGAGAGGGATTATTCTCTCTCCTGCAGCCCTCATGCACCTTGTGGAGCTAAGGGGCTTGCATAGGAAATCCCACCTCTGCTTCCAGCCCAGACACGTGCCTTGCACACGCAGTGGAGAATCCAGTGGAGGCTGCTGCCTAGTGATGGACTTCTTGGGTCTTAGTTGCTGAAAGCAGAAAGTAAAAGATCTGATTTTCCTGAACCTGTGCTTGGAAACAACACTGAGTTGTGAGCAAATGTTTTGATAAAGGGTTTGGGTTTTTTTTTCCTCAGAGCCCTGAGGTAAGAAGGTAAAAAGAGGGAATGGGACAAAACATGCAAGGAAAGACCCACGGATGGAAGAAAACCTAAGTTATACACTGTGGTAAAGACCACCTCACCTTTATTCATCCCAGGAGGTTGCATTTCTGCCTGGCAGAGAGATACAGCCAAGACTTCAGGCCAGTCCCACTGCTCATCTCAGCTGACACGTCAGCTCTGGACACAGTAGTGCTTGGCTGAAACACCAAACTACTTGCCCCTGTAACAGGGAAACCCATCTTTGGTGAGTAGTAACAACACAGAGTTTCAGAAACACAGACGCCATTTGTGTTGCCAACCTGCCAAACAATTCTGGCAAGATTCTTGAGGACAGCCTTCTCCCTGCTTTCTCTTCTATGATTCTTTAAGGAGGTTGTTGGCCCTGGGACAACTTCCAGCTTGCCCTCACACAGGTGCTGAACCAGGCAGATGGCATTTGGGGGCAAGGGGATGAAAAGCCTCACATTTTTTAGGCTGAGCCTTGTTATGTTTCCCTTCACGTGATCTGAACGCTTCTAATGTTAGCTCAGGCACCATATGGGTGAGAAGCTTTAGGCTTCCAGCATGAAGCAGGAGAAATGTGCTTTAGGTGGCTTTTGCCCTCACTAGCCTTTGCAGACCTGTGGGCAAGGTCAGTAAAATAACAAACTGGACCTGATGGTCTAAACCCAGTAGCCATAAACCCAGTGTCATCGTAAAGGAAAAAAAAGCCTCTCTGTCCAGCACCCCTTCCTTGGCCCCCCAGCTCTGATAGCTTTTCCATTTGTTGCCCTCTCACAAATGCCCTTTTTTCCCTTTTTATCTCCTTTCAGTACTGTCTTTTTGTGTGATTTAATAGGAGCCAGTAGTATCCCTATCTAGATAGCTCAGTGGTCTGGCACATGCAAGTCACCTGTGCTTGCTTTCTACTTGGATTCTGCTTGGAGAAGCCCAGCTCATCGGCATACAGAGCTTCATTAACCATATTAATGAGCTGAAGTTTTTATCTCACTTGGAGCCACATTCTCTAAGTGATAATGAACTTTAAAATGTTCATATTAAGAAGAAAAAAATCCTCCCTGTAAATCAACATGTATTTTGCATTTTATTAGCATGGTTAAACAAGTTTAAAGCAGTTAATGACTGAATGGAACAAGAGAAGCATGTGGAACACGGAGTCACCCTGATCCAGCTGATCAGTTTAATTATTTGTGAATGGGAACTGTGCTGATTACATTACCAAAGCAGCCACAACCCTGTGGATTGTGTGTCTGGGTGTTCTGTTTTGCTGCTGCCATTCCATGGGTGCTGTGCTTGGGGTCCTTTCTAGCACCTTCCATCATCTGGTCAGGTAAGCAGGCTCCATGCTCAGCAACAGAACTTTGTCCACTACCTGAATTTTTCATCTGCATCCTTTTTCTAGAATGGGGACTCTTTTGGAAAGGAGAAAGCGAGAAGTACTGGAGAAATAGCTCCATCCAGCCTAGGGGCTGATTGTCTTTACAATCCACAGGAAAACCCCTCAACCCCACTGAAAAGTCTTCTTGGATGAGATCTGAAGTCAAGAACTAAAGCTCAAGACAATTTTCAGTGTTTTAGTATTATTTTGCTTATTGGTGGCAGATTTTGGCAAGGAAACATCCCCAAGAAAGTGCCAGATAATGCAGAACAGCAAGAGACATGATCATTGATCAGCAGGGCTAAGATGAATATGTTAATCAGAAGATGGTGAATTACATATGATGTGGATTTATGTGGAAAGTCTGTTTTTACAAGCCCACAGGCTCAGTATGCAATTGGAGGAGTGCCAAAGCAAGGGAGAGGAATATTAATTTTCTTTGCTACGGGCTACTTCAGAGCACATTGGTACTGCAGCTTGAATGATGAACCCAAACTTCAGGTTTTTGGTTGTTTTCCTTTTCAATAGGAAGAACTCCATGCTTTTGTCTTCATGGACTCATCTGTGCCATTGAACTTTATATTCTTTAAAACATGTAACTGCAGCACTGGACTTGCAGGTCACTCAAATAACTGCTCAGTCAATGTGGAGTGATCAGTGGATTTTGTCTACTTGGATTTCTCCAAGGCTTTCAATATGGCTTCCCACAGCCTCCTCCTAGAGAAACGGATGTGTTGTGGTCTAGACCTGTGGTCTCTGTGATGGGTGGGGAACTGGCTGACTGGCCACACCCAGAGGATGATAGTAAATAGCTCTTTTTCAAATTGGAAACCTGTCACAGGTGGGGTCTTTCAGGGATTGCTGTTGGGCCCACCTCTATTTAAGAAGTAATCTGAATGATGGGATCAAGTGTACTCTGAGGAAGGTTGCCAGTGATACTAAGCTGAGCAAACAGAGGCTTTGGAAGAGAGAGCCACCCTTCAGGAAGACCTGAGATAACAAGAACCTTATGAAGTTCAGGAAGGATTTGTGTAAGGTGTTGCACCTGGAAAAACACAATCCAGGAGTGCAGCTCAGACTGAGATCCACCTGGCTGGAGATGGAACCTGTGGAAATGGACCTAGGGGTCTTGGTGGACAAGCAGCTCACACTGAGTGAGCAGTGTGCTGTGCTGCAGTGGCAAACCAAGTCAACAGGATATTGGACTGCATCAGCAAGGGCATCACCAGCAGAGATAAACAAGTCAGTATTCCACTCTACTCAGCAGCACTGGTCAGACCACACCTTGAGTTCTGCATCCACTTTTGGTCCCTACTAGAGAATAACAATGTGAGCAGGCTGGAGAGGGTCCAGAGAAGGGCCATGAAGATGGTCAGAGGGTTGGAAGGCATAGGAAGAAAGGTTGAGAAAACTGGGTTTGCTTAGCCTTGAGAAAATAAGGCTTAGGAAAGATTTTATCCCTAAATTGTTGTCAGTTTCAGAGATAAATTTAAAATGTGTTGGGCTGAGTTTGTTGCTTAAAGGAGAAATTAGCACAGATCCACTGGCAGTCTCCATGAGAGAGTACTCTCCACTCATCAGTTCCTTCAGACTGACTGATGGGACAGACATCCAGCAGCACGTGAAAGTACAAATTTACATTCATGAAAGTCAAGAACAAGTCAGAAATGTAACTCCCAACAATGGGTAGGAGCACTTTTTAATCAAAATTAACTTTTCTATATCTTTTACCACCTCTCCCATGCATGCTTTTTATAACTATTTTTAATTTCCCTTCATTACATCTTTTCCAGTGGCTGCTGGGGTGCCATGCAATCAGGACACAGAATTTAAGTAGCTCTTCCCATTCCATTCCTGTTCTTAATTCCAGTTGTGTGCTGACACATGTCACAACAGCACTCATGCCATTTAATTAACATTTATTTTCTCCTTTGAGCTCATCTGTCTGAAGACAGATCTTGAGCTTGCAAGTATTTTTATTTATTATTGTCCTGCCCTTTCCATCCTACAGCAATTTCTTTCCTTCCAGGAGCCACACTGTGGATAAAGTGCCACATGGTTAAGTCTAATGATAGTTCCATTTCCAGAAGGTGGAAACAGTTCAGTTTCCAGCAGAGGGTGGATATGCAGCTCTGATAGAAACAGCCATTAGTCAGAGGAGAAATACACGTGTCCATCTGCAAGATACCTTTTTTTAGTTAGGCAACATCAACACAGATGTAAGGGAGCAAATACCTGGATATAAAAAATCTACCATGAAATTTACCCTTACAAATATAAATACCAAATTCATCTTGTTTGACAAGAGATTATATTACTCCCTTACCACTAACATACATTGTTATTTGATCCACTATGAAACATAAGCAAGAGAAGGATGAGAAAAAGAGAAAGCATCATCTTAATTTTTTCAGAGACTTTTTTAAAGACTTAGCACCATGTCAGACAGCCTGTGATATACATTGCAGCTAGCTCAGTTGCACCTCACAAACAGATCCTAAAGGTTTGATTTTTCCACACAGCATTTCGCAACAGCTGGCACATTTGGCTTTTTTTTTTTTTCTCTCTCTTACAAATGCTAAGATCTGGAGTGGGTTGGCTGTGCACTTACATCTTTCTAAGCAGTTAAGCACCAAATTCTGCTTTTTTTCTTATTATTATTTTTTCTTTTTTCTTCCCCCCCCCCCCCCCCCCTCCCCCCCCCCATGTCCTACATCCACTCCAGCC
>JANHGL010003253.1:0-13458 GCA_024611195.1 Ceyx melanurus | reverse complement strand
TGATATACGGGTTGGGGAAGTGGGGGGGTTTGTTAGGTTTTGTGGTGTACGCTTTCAGTGAGGGGGGGGGGGGGGGGGGGGGGGGGGGGGGGGAAGAGCTGAATAAGCCACAAATGCTTCTATTTTCTCAGTAAATTCTGACAATTTAAAGCCAGGTAGCAGAGAGAGTTACAGAGCTTAAAGTAATAATAGATTTTCATTTCTGGAACCCCTGAAGCCATGATCCAAAGCATTGTCTGTCCCTTTAGCTGGGCTTAGCAGAATAATTCTGTAACTCAGAATGAGTGAAGCAGAGTGACATATAGCAAATAAAGAGGAATAATTATATAATTTACTAATTTTCACTACAGTTATTCTTGGAATCTTATGCATACTGAAACTGCAGGGATTTAGCAGAGGCCCTCATATTTTCTTTGAAGCTTTTAGAAGCTGCTCTTGCATGTCTCAGAGAGCATGTTTACATAATTACATAGATATATTCCTGACCATATTTTAATAACTAAAAATCTTATGTGTTTTAAAGAAACTGGATGAAAAAAAAAAAAAAAAAAGAGCATAGCAAAACCAGACCAAATTTCTCTATCTGTTTGAGGGAACATGGTCAGGATTTACTGAGTTGCAATATGAGGAAGGATATTTCCTGATCAAAGCAGCTGCAAGATGACATGTAAACCAGGGATAACAGTTTCAAGGAGTCTTATATTGTTCATCTTCTTTTAGATTTTCTGGATAAGCTGAGGACTACCCAGAAGAGCAGAATCACAGAATCGTTGGAGGTGGAAGGGATCTCTTGAGATCATGTAGCCCAACCCCTGCCCCAAAGCAGGTTCAGCTAGAGCACATTACACAGGAACACATCCAGGTGGGTTTGGAGTGTCTCCAGAGAAGGAGCCTTCACAACCTCTCTGGGCAACCTGTTCTAGTGCTCTGCCACCCTCACAGGATTTTCCTTACATTTAGATGGAGATTCTCATGTTCGAGCTTGTGCACATTGCTCCTTGTCCTGACACTGGAGACTACTGAAAAGAGTCTGTCCCATCCCTCCTTTCACCCACCCTTTAGATATTTACAGACACTATTAAGGTCTCCTTTCAATCTTCTCCAGACTAAATAGAACCAAGTGTCTCAGCCTTTCTTCCTAAGAGAGATGCTCCAGTCCCCCAGAGATCTTTCTTTGTTGCCTTTTGCTGGACTGATACAAAGACTCTTACAAAAAAGTGACTTTTTTTTTTTTTTTTACTGTCTCCTTGTTATCCTCCAAGAAGCCTGTCTAGTTACTTGTTCCAGTAACAGGAGCTTTGTTGACTGGCCACGTTTTCTTTCTTTTAAAGCTCACAATGTGTGTATTCTTCCCATTATCTTAAATGCCATCCATTCTCCATGAAGTGTCAAAGGTGGTTTTTAACAGGATGGTAATGTTATCAGCCAGTTCAGTATGTGTCCCACCCAACAGTGCTACACTCTACCTTGACACTGACCACTCAGCTTACAAAGCTAATTAGCAGTAATAAGTCAATCAGCTGTCTGATGGTGGTGGAGCTCTGTAAAGCTGCAATGAGGTTCATTTACTAACAGACTGACACACATGAAACATGCTGGAGAACAGGGGTTTTGAACTCTGATGAGAATATGACAGGACATCCAAGCCCTTTGAATCCTTGAATAAGAATATACTGCTGAGACCTTGGAGGGGCAAGTTCATCAGTGCCCACGAGATTCACTGGTAAAGAGAATGCCACCAAGATGATGAAGCAAATACATATTTGGATAAACTGTTGTTTTTCCATCTCACATTGGTGCAATAGGTTCTAAGCATTTGGACTACTTTATGCAATGTAATAAGGTGTTGTATTGTGGTTTTAATTTCTGCATTCCCTGATTTTAGAATCTTATTGTATCACTGAAGGACAGACAGAATGTTTAACGACATTCTTAGTAGCTGTGCAGTGATAGCAGAGTGCACATTTTGAAGGGTAAAGGCAAGATGATGGTGTTGCCAAAGTACCTGGGGTGTAAACGTGACAAATACCAGTTTTGTGTGGGTGGCCAACTGTGCTCTGCACAAAACATCTGTAAAGTTATGGGACTTCTCCCATGCGGTGAAGGCTCTGGAAATAGGCACACTCATTTGTACAAGCAGAGTACTCATATAAATAATATTACACTAGGATCTGGCAGACAAGGGAAATTTGCAATGCCATATGTGTTCATTTTTGTCCAGGTAGTATGATTTTAATGAATAATTCATTGGAATTGTTTGTGCTTTTCACAGGAAAATTACACTCTTGATATCTTATTCTCCAGCCTGCATTTCTGAACTTCTCAGACAATAAGAATGCTAATTTCTACTTGAATAAAATCTACATTATCTCCGTCGCCTGAGAGAGAAGCAGCGGCAAGTCCTCTGGCCCTCTCGCTAGACTAAGGGGAAAAAAGGTTCCCAGATCTAGAGATCCTCAGGGCAGGAGCGATGAGACCCGGCTGCGGCCAGCAGCTGTCACGGGATCGAGGCTGAGAGGGTGACGCGGCTGGGGCGGTACCGGAACAACCGCGAGATTTGAACCCGGTGACACCGGCCCCGCTCAGGCGCCTGAGGGAGCAGCAGCGGCCTCGAGTTCAACAGCGAGCGCAGGGCAGAGCTTTCGGGTTAAGTGCTGCTGGTCTGCTTGTGTAAGGAGACTGAGGGGACTGACTGTAGGGCAGGCACACAGGTAGAGATGGTGCCCACATGGGCACAAAGAGTCACTCCTTCTAAAAGGGCTGCAGCAGCCCAGGCAATGCTGCCGCTGTGGAGGCTCGTTGCTGTCCAGGGCTTTGGCTGCAGGGGGTGCCACAGCCTGTCTCCAGTGTTAGATAACAGCAGTGACAACAAGTGTGCAAGGTGTGACCCGGGGGATGATCTGCTTTGCATGGTGGCTCAGCTACATGGTGACACTGAGAGGTTAAGAAGTATAAGAGACTGTGAGGAGGAGATAGATTGGTGGACTCCTACTCTACCATCCCTGAGTCAGGTACAGCAGGAGATGTGAAGAAAAATGGGGTCCTCTGGCCTCCTGCTACCAGGATAACAGTAACAAGGTGAGGGGAAGGGGAAGGGGAAGGGGAAGGGAAGGGAAAGAGGCAGGCAAATGATCTGGCTGCAAACAATAACTAGTTGTGTTTTTATGTAGCAAAATGCAACCTGTAAACCATACCCAAAACAGGAGACAAGGAAAATCAGTGGTGCAGTACCCTTCTCATTTCTGTTTCATGCTTGTGTCTCCTGCTGTGCAATGAGAACTGTGCACTAGGTAAGGTCTATGTCTGCCCACCAGCTGCTGGTGGAGTTGTCTCTCCTCCAGAGCTAGATACGCTTCCAGACCCTGATGAGGCTACACACATGGTAGCTGAGCAAGGGTACAAGGAAACAACAAGCTGCAAAGTTTGTTAGTCTCAGCTTCACACTGGCTCGTGGTAACAAGTCTCTCATTCTTGTATAGGGATCATTATGAAAACTAACATCTAGAACTGTGGGACATCTCAGTGTCAGGACTCATTTAGTATTCTTATCCCACTCCCTTTCCATAGCCAACATTATCTTATTTCATTATTTCTTACTTCAGTGCCATTCTCTGGCATCTTCCCAACAGTCTTATGTTTTCAGCTTGGTAGCAATTTCTGGATGCACCACTAGGCTGGAACTGTGGACTGAAAAATACCTGTATCAATGAAGAAATAGTGGCAGTTCTTCCCCAGAAGACATTTAAACATACAAATATGCACACCAACATTCTCTAACACTTTTATATAAATAAAACAAAAACAAACAAACAAAAGCCAACCAAAACCACCCAAACCATGTCATAACTAATAGGTAGAGAAGTTTTATTTTGAAATTTCCGGTCAGTTTCTTGCATTTTCCTGCATCTGTTTCTGATGTATGAAATGCAATTGCCAGAGACATTAGTAAGCTTTATAATCTACTTCTATGTGGCCATCCTGTACAGTTTATACAAAAAAGGCTCCATTTGTTTGCATAATATTGAATTATGAAGGCACAAGCATGGGGCTATGACAACTGTTTTGACTGAGCAAGATGGCTCTATTAGATGTAGGTGGACAATTATTTTATTCCATTAAGTTCTCACTATAAAGCCCTTCCTGATAGCTGAGCAGATGTATACAGATATTTATCTATTAGGTATGACAGGAAAGAAAAGGCACACTGATCATGCTGTACTCTGCAAGTTCTGAGTATAGCATAATTTTAAACTCTCAAGTGTCCCTATTAAAATTTAAAAGCCCTAATGAATTCAGAATAGAATTTGTGATTTTATTGTCCCTCAAAGAAGTCTTAAAATCTGTTTTGACACTGATTGTCAATGTATCAGAAGTGAACAACACCAAGATGGCCAAGACCACTGGTGATCTGTTTTGCACTGTAGGTGCAAATATAATAAACTCAAGTAGAGGGAAATGAACTGGCACTTGAGATCACACATCTGTGTGCAAATACCATCACTGGGTAGCACTATTAGCTGTATCTAATTGATTTAAATATCAGCATTCAGTACTGCAGATTTCTATAGCCTGCAGCTGCGGGCTGTTAACCTAGAACATGACTTCTGGTTCTTGGTTAAGGCAGCAACAGTAGTGTTACAGATTACAGTGAAGATCCCCTGAGAAAAAGAAGAGTAATTAAACTCTATGTCACGAGAATTTTTCAGGTCCTATTACAAAGCCAGTGTATTCCTGAACAATAAATAAATAGAGAGAAATCATGTGGAAACAGAAAACATGTAACTAACAGAATCTCATTTTGGGGATTGACTTTTCTCCAAAGTATCAAGAATACTATTAAAGGTATGTGGTTGGGAGCAATAAGAAAATCATATTAGAAAGAGTTAGGAAAGTAAAACTAGTGCTTTAGAGCACAAGCAAATCACCCATATGACTAGCATTTGAACACATGTTTTCAGCCAGATAGGTTTGATCCTGTGTGGAAATAAACCATATAAACCCTTTCTTTGAAAGATAATTAAAGACCATTGCCAGAGACTTCAGCACTTAGACTTGATCTTTTCTGGCTTGTTAAAACCTACGTTCCTATGAATATCTGGAGTTACCATGGGCTTCTGTTCATTTACTTGCCCTGGAATCCCTTAGAGATTTTTATGATGCAGTTTCATGTTTATTGCAAATGTAATATCAAATTTGATAAGTCAGTGATGGCACCCAGCTTGGTGAGAATGTGTACACAATGTTTTTCTGTTTGTTATCAAACTTACTAATGAATGTGTATGGGCATGAGAAGATAAAAATACATAACTAGGCAGAAGGATCACTTAATTATACTGCTGAACTTTGTTCATCTTTAAACTGATAATTAAGGTTAGCTGGTAACTTCCTATACCTGTACCAGCTGTTGTAACTAGCAGTCATTGCAAGCTGGACATACATCCCAAAGGAAGACTTTTATGAAAGATGCTAAAACTCATTTTCTCCATGACTCAGGTAAACATGACCCAGACATAAAAAGATAAAAATCGCTGGGCATTACAATTTACTCTGCATAAAATCATCCAACTCAGTCCACTCCCTGAATGATCCATTGCAATATTATCAAGAGACTTGGGAATGCTTATTACAAAGAAGCAAGGATGGACCAGTTTTCAAAGAGCCAGAGTTGTCAGGAGAGAAGCACCTATGAGAAGAACATGCATACAGAGCTGAAATTCAGGACAACATATTCAAACTTTAGATTTTAATTAAACACCCAGACCTATCCTTCACATAGTACTGTGCTTCAAGCACTTGGCTAAAAAGAGATTGGAGGCTCTGGGACACACAGGGTTTGAAAAGCCAACAGCCACTCATGGAAGCTTTATTCAAGCTGCCCTATTTCACCTGAAGACAGACATGGATGCTCATGCTAATTCAACAAGGGATAGCAATTAGTTTCTATTATGCAAAGCCTAAGGATGCTTCCCTTCCTCTCTTAAATGTACGAAGTTCTTCTGTTAAATAAATGCCAAGTGTCCATTTATTATAAGTGATAAAAAAACCCTTTTAGTTAATTTAAAGGCACCCTACAGATTTGTTCCTTTGTAAGTATTCATCATTTATTACAGTGGGTAAAAAAATAGACTGCAGTATATGATATAAGATTTCTATACTGTGTCATGTCTCCATTAATATATAACACAGCTAGAGCAGCCTCTGGCTGCCTTTCAAACCAGTCAGAAAGAGAACCCATTTCTTTTGTGTATGTTGGCCAAAAGCCTTGTTCTGCTTGGAAATGGGGAAAAGAACACTTTTCTAGTGGATTCTGCACCTCTGTCATCACCACATGATCTGCTACTTTCCAAACAGTTAGGATGGCTCCCTCAGAAGAGCTGCCTTCCAGAGTCCGTTTGCCCTTGGCAGCACAGCTCTTAAAGACTCTTTGCTGCTATTTGTGGCTTCCTACCACAGCTGCACATTCATTTTTGGCATCAGAAATGAAATGATGAGGACTGGAAGAGAAGTGACTAGCTTTTGTATTGTTCTGGTATGAAATTAGTAATCAGATGTCCAGAAGAAAGCAATTACTTGCTCTTTCAAGCAAGTGTTCCACAAAGAAGTGTTTGTTACCAGGCAAACTAGGTTTGAGTTCATTAGTTGCAGATTCATGATTAGCAATAGGCTTCATCTAGGACCATTTGAAAGTTGAATCCAGGATCCGTTCATCCAACAATCATGGATGATAGGGGTTGGAAGGGACCTCTGGAGATCACTTAGTCCAACGGACCAGGAGATTTTGTTCAGTTCAGTGCTGGGGTTCAGGTTGGACAATGAACAGTTCACCAGGGTGGGGCAGTTAATGAGCCACTGGTTCTGCAGCTCTCTAGCACACTTCATCCAATTTCTCTTTGCAGTAACTTCAGGAACCTTTCAGACTGTGAAGCTTTTTCCACTAGTGAGAGCACTTGTCCCTAGCACACCTTCCTGCAGTGAAGGAAGCTGATACCCAGGAGGTTTCTGCTCTGCTCTATCTTGGTGTGTTGGCAGTATGTGCATGAAAGAATTTCAGTGAAAGACAGTGTTTTGTCAGACACCAGCTCTGGGTGCCTGACATGCCTAAGATTCCCTTTTCTTTTCCTGCCTTGCCCACCTTGCATGCAAAGTATCACAATGCCATAAAGAAAGAATCTTTCAGTATCCTTCACTTCTCTGAATAAATATCTACTCACCTCCAGGACTGATAACCAATGCAAAGGAAATCCTATATTTCCATTACTCTAGATTTCAGGCCACAGGCATTGATTTAACACTCCTTAGCTTCCACTAAAACCCAACGATTTCCTTTTCCTTTCCTTCTCTCCTGATTTTGCTGGGATAGAATCGTAGAATAAGTTTTTCTATTCAGGAAAACAGCAGCACCTGATTCAGTGAGAAGAACATTGCTAAGACACTGTTTTCGTCCATGGCCAGCCACAGTATGCAGTCTCCATAGTGATCAAGATCTTCAGCAGTTTGGACTTAGCCAGGTGCCAAAGCCAGGTGCGGCAAAAACCAGGGCAGCTGTCCCAAGCTGGCCAACACAAATATTCCATACCATAAACATCACACTCACTATAGGTTAGGAAGTTTGCTGGGGACACTCTCTTCTCCCGATGAACTATGTAGTCAACATGTCAGGACCGTGGGATCAGTGAGAATGGAGAATTTACTGTTTCCCTTTTTAAGAAGCATAAAAGATGTAATTTCTTCTGGTCTAGATAACTGCCTTTCTCAAAATAGATTATTTTTTTTAATGGCAAATACAGTGGATTTTGTAAGAACTCTGTTCAGTGATGTAACACCTTCCTAATCTAATCCAGTGTGGCCAGTGGTGACTATTACATATTTTCTTCCCAATTTATCACAGGCGGCAGGATTTTGTCTCCTGATATACATGGACAATCTTGTGATATAATATTCTTTTTTCTGCTTTTTGAGGGACCTGCTCAAGAGAACAAGGGATTCTTTCACAGAAAAGCACATTCAAGCTGCAGCCTTCAAACTATAAATTCTATCTCCATCTCTTCTATGAATCCGCACTAATATTTTGGAACTCCTTAGGAAGTATATTTCCTATCTGCAGGAGTTGATCACTTTTTTAGCAGGTGTATAACACATAAATGAGAACTTCCACAGGTCACTTCTGGTAGAACTGCAAAGCTCTCAGTCCAAAGGCAAGCCTGGCAGGTCATGGTTTTGCCTCAGTTTCTCAGAAAACCCTTCCTAGCTTAGGTCATTCTGGAAGTTAGACTGATTCATCATGGCTGTGACCCCTCTGTGGCTTAGACCACAGAGAAAGGTTTTCAATTTTTGCTGCATCAAGGGTGGGAGATCTACTCTTTAGTTCAAATAACAGGGGCCTCTATTTTTACTTCCAGAATGTGACTGAGCCCCTGGAGACAAAAGAATTAAGAACTGCCTGTGGTGTGAGAAATAACCACACTAAGGCTTCCCAACCAGGAATGAACATCTCAAAGCTGGATGCATGCCCCTTTCCTCTCAACCACATCCATAGCAGTAAAGTATTTCAGCAAAATACATATATTGTTTTCCTTTACAGTTTGGTTTATCAAGAAAAACAGCCATTCTCATTTAATGGGTGTCTGATGTGAGTTTTGACACCATGGTGTAAGTAAATACGATGACCTCTAGTTCCTACCATCACAAACTCACCGTTCTTGCCTGACACTACTTAGGGGCAGTTCTTTCTCCTGCCTCGTGTGTACCAAATGCTGATCACAACAGGGTTCAGATCATGGTGGTGTTTCAGGAGCAGGGACCACATTTCACTGCCTTGATACAAACACTGGACAATTAGCAGCTTTCCACATTGTCAGGCATACACTGGAGGTGTACAGAAGGGACTAGAAGCAATGGGCAAAGATTTGAGAAGCTGTTACACTATTTTTGATGCCTCAGCACTGCTTTTCAAGGGTTGAGGTTGCCTGTGTTGCATATTACAGTCCTTCCAGTGTTTATAGACAAGGAAACCCAAGGAAAATGCTGACTGAAAAAAAAAAAAAGGTTTATTTTTCTTTTCTTTATAAACAGATAAAAAGGAATCTGTACAGCTGATACTAAGATAAATTCACTTTGGCCTTGCACAGTAGCTTTTGTTTGTATAACATGATGGAAAAGCAGATTGACATTCTGTCATTTCTGTTTCAATAAACTGAACTCAGTGATGCCACCCTCTAGAATCCATGACAGCTGATCTATTTCCAAAATAAGACAAGGAACTAAATTTATTTGCAAACAAAGATTACCTCATTCTGGAAGGTGTACTAAGATCCTCCTCAACAACTTGTACAAGGAAAAATGTTTAAAAAAATCCCACCCTTTTAAATAGTTAAAGACGAAAAGGGAGAGGAAAATTAATCATAGTTTCAAATACTTTAAAAATAAATTAGCAGCTCTGAAGAAAAACAGCATATTGTCAAATAAGATAGGAATCCAGCAAGTAAAACACAGGAATTGTGGAAGGTAATATTCCAAGAAATAAAATTATATGAAAATATAAAATTTGAAATGTTTGTGTCATATATTGTCATCCACGTAAAGCATCTGAAAGCACATGAAGATAATTAGTGAATACAAGGAAAGGAGATTCAACTGGTTGGCATAGAATCATAGAAGGTCTTAGACTGGCATGGACCTCCAGAGGTCATCTAGTCCAACCTCCCTACGGTGTAGGGACATCTCCACCTGGGTCAGGCTTCTGAGAGACTCATCAAGCCTGACAAAATGACTCCAGAGATGAGGCCTCCACCACCTCCCTGGGAAGACTGCAGGGTGAGTGTGTGTTCACCACAAAAATCAGGCACCTTCAGGAAACCAGCAAATAATAGTCAGTCACTACCAGGGCTATTAATCATCTGAGCAGATCTCTTTGTATAATAAAGTTGAACATGGAAATTTAACAGATGGGGATATTACTCAGAAGCACATTTTATGTTGCATTGAACATGTAAAGCACATTTCAAACTCAACTGAAGTGTTTGCTTAGAGCCAAAATGACCCTGCTCTGTCAGGGGAGTTGGACTAAGATGATCTTTCTAGGCCTCTTCTAACCCCCAACATTGTGTGATTCTATGATTCTGAAAGGGACATATGCCTCCTAAACAGTTAATAGAATAATAATGCATCTGTATTATTATTTAAGTAGATTTCACTTTCTGTTATCATTAGTATCTTGTTTGGAATGTAATACACTGGCAATTACTCTCTTTACTCCATTATTAATGTTGTAAAACTGCATCATTGTGTTTTCTCAGAGATACAGGAAGCAGCAAAATGGAACAAACCCACTACAGAACTGTTCTGTTACTGTACTTATGGTAGAGGCCATTGTGTTATGGAAACTTTAGGGAAAAACAAAAGAGCAGGGGCTGGCTTCTAAACATCAGTAGCACAGCACTTCCATTCATAGAATATCCCCTGAGCAGTCTGCTACCTGCATGTTATTCCTGTGAAATCTCTTTGGTACAGAAAACTTTAATTATGGTGTTATTATCTTGATAGATACTAATTAAAAAAACAAAACAAAGCAAAACAAATCAACACCAAAAACCCAACCCTGTGCTGTGCATTCCCCAAATGTTTCTCCTCCATTCAAATGTTGCTGTCTTTTTTTTTTTCCTAGAGGTATTACTTACAGCTGATCATCCTCTGGTTAGAAACTGGGATTCAGTTTCTAGTAGTTCATTGGAAGGAAAAAAAATTAACAGTGCTGAGCTAGAGTAGTAGGAAAAAGAATGTATGTGGAGCAGGACTGAGAGGAAAACAGAAGAGAACTTCCTTTCGGGGTTCTGCTTCTGCCTTTTCCATTGCCCAATGAAAATGCAATTCATTTCTCTGTCCCACAATCTTATTACCTCAGTGCTATTTTTATCTTTATCACTGTTCCTTATTATTTTTCTTGTTAGAACACCCAGATACCTCAGCCAAGATCAAGACTACACAAATATGGTCCGAATCTGCCAGGAAAATATTGCAAACTAATGGAAGACGCAGAAACAAGAACAGAGAAAGAAAAATCTATTGGTTTAGTTTTATGTAGAGAGCAACACAGACAGAGACTAAGGGAGACATGCCTGCATCTGGTAGTCTAGTGCTGGTTTGGATGTCCCACTGTTCCCAAAAGAGATGGCAGATGTGACAGCCACAAGTCCTCTGGAGGTTGTTGGGCACCTGGCTGGGAGCAGGACTAGCTGCCCATGTTTAGGTACTGGGATGTCCCTGTGCAGCCCACTTGAGATCACTGGCTGGAGGTTGTTGTAGAAAAGCTGAGCTTGACCAGAAATCTCATGAGCTCCAGTTCACTCTCTTAATCACAAATTAATTCTTCCAATTTTCAGCTTCTCTTTTTTCCTTTCTCCCAACCATCTACACTACTGTTGTTACAAAGCAGAATATCCTTTCCTGCTTTAAATTTTAATTTTTTTGTTTCGATCTTTGGTTTTGGCTCCTGTTCCACTCTCTGGCTCAGCAGAAGGCTGAACACTGATTTGGTGGGAGGCTGTGTTTCAAAATCCTCACCACCCCTTCTGCTCTTTTGTCGGCATCACCTCCCACCCCCAGCATGCAGATCCATGCTTGGGAACTCGGGGATCAATAGCCTTGGGAATTTTCTTTTAGCTGGTTATGCCAGCAGCTGTTGGTAGACATACAAACAGGTGATGGGCTAAATCATATCTGGTGAAATACCCACTTGCCATAACTCTCAAAATTAATAACATATATATATCTTCTCATTCCTATTAGATGTGTTCCTTCCGAGAATCACATTTCCTTTGGGAAGATTAAGTGGAAATGACCAAGCTTCTTAACACACTCTACTATTTCTTCTCTGTAGTCACATATTTCTTTCTTTTTCTGTCATTAAGAAGTCATTCAGTTTCCGTGTTGACATTTTTATCTTCTCTTTATAGCCTTTCCAAAAGCTCTATTATTTATGGGATTTCTGCTGACAAACAAAGGAGTGAGAAAGAAAAAAGACATCAACACACCATCCCTCCCGCAAAGCAAATGGCAAGGGCGTGATGTCTTCCTCTGATGCAGAGGAGTAACTTCTTAGTATCCATTTCTCACTTCCCTGCTTTATTTTTACTGTCTTTTTCCTTCTGGTCCTACTTTATTTCTCTTCCACCCAGTACTTTGGACTCATCTGTTTGTTCCGACATTGCCTGTTTTTTGTTTGTGATTGCCCCTTCTGTCCTTAAGATTGGTCTTTTTGATTAATTACATTTCCAATTCTGTTTAGTTGCTCTGGCAACCCCTGCAGGCATTACTTTGCTATCCAAAAAATTATTTGTAGAAGAAGTTCTTACCTACACAGTGCCTGCAGTTCCTCACAATGTCACTGTCAATGTGACACTTCTCCACATTATCAAATTTGGATTAATCCATATTACTTACCTATCTAACAACCACCTTGTGAGAGAAGTAATTTCAGGGTTGAAGCATCTTGTCCTAACACCAAACTAAATGGTCTAGCTAAGGCAGAGAAGTCAGGGCAAAGATTGTCATGAAAATGGGCACTGGTGGACATTTTGAAAAGGTAGAATGACCTCTCTTACTCCACTATAGGAAAACAGCCTCTGGATATGCACCTTAAAGCAAGGCTGTACATGGTGGTGTTGCTCTTTGTCCTGAATGTATCACATGTAACAGATGCCAATTGTAGGAGGAAAGGGCTGCACCTCATCCCACCTGATTTGAACGTCACTCTCCTCCAGAGAGCCTGGCAGATCCTGGGCCAAGGAGGGTGCTCTGCTTCTCTGGAGTGCTTTGCCCACAACCCAGAAAGCCACCACTGGCCGAAGATCGATGGCGGAGGCAGCGGCTGAGCTCATCCAGGACCTCCCTTGTCTACATACGAAGCAGCCAATAGAGAAGATGGGTGATTTCATCCCACTTGGAATCTAAATGTGGCTCCGGAGGAGCATATGGCTTCACAATTGTTGTGATTTTTGTTGGTCGCTCTCCCCTCGCTGGCACAGACAGTCTCTGTCAGCCCCGCGAGGTGAGACGCGCAAGGCTGTTATACTCGACGCCCAGTTTCACATGTACTTTTACCTGTAGAAGCCTCAGTCAAACTTTAAAGAATTTCTAACCACTCTGATGTATTTTTCTTTTTTTTTTTTTTGAAGATATTCGATCGAGATGCTTTTAGCTAATTTAATTTTGAAATGAGGTGATGTAATGAGCTTTAAAAAAGAAAAAACAAACCAACAAGCCAACCCCCACAGCCAGCCCCAGAAGCCCGGGGGTTGGGGGGCGGGTTGGCTGGTGCCTCGCACCCGAACATAGCTGGCGGCTGCCGTTTCTGCTGAGCGCGTTGCTGGAGCTTCTCCGGCTCTTCCCGCCCGTGCGGGGACGGCCGTTGGCGGGGCCAGAACCGACCCGCCGCGTGCCGGACCTGCCCTCTACGCCTCT
>JANHGL010003250.1:0-25890 GCA_024611195.1 Ceyx melanurus | reverse complement strand
GTGGTGGAGGCCCCATCTCTGGAGCCATCCCAGGTGGGGTTGAGGAGGCTCTGAGCACCCTGCTCTAGCTGAGATGGCCCTGGGCTGGGTGAGCTCCGGAGCTCCCTGAGCCCAGACACTGCTGGGGTTCTGGGATACCCATCCCTGTCACAAGCTCAGCAGCTGTGTTTAGAAAGCAGAATCACCCTTCTGACAGCTTCAGCAGCAGGACAGTACCATTGGTGCCAGATATTTTCTATAAGCTGTTACAGTTTCACAGCTACCCTGAGGCACCTTGTTGGTTCTAGGTGGTGTTACCAGGGTGTTGTTTTGAGTTGATCAGTGAAATCCTCAGGGGTGGTCCCATCAAAAGCCATTACTCACAGTTCTCATCCTGATGTGTGATGCTTCAAGTGCCTGTGGCTGCCACTGAGCACCTGTTTAATGCTGGTCTAGGAAAACAATTTCAGATACTCACTCCAGTCTTCCCTTTTCCAGTTGTTATTCCACACTTGCACAAGTTAGCCTTGGTCAACAACCAGCAGTCTGTGGATTCCAAGAGACTGGACATTGCCACCCACCTGTTTGAAGCCTACAGTGCTCTGTCCTGCTGTTGTATCCTTTTCTGGGGGGACCTTCAGCTGTTGCTGGAGAAGATGACTACTGGAGAAACATCAAAGTTTCTCTTTGAATGTGTGATGGAAACTTGACCTGCTTAGTGTAGAGCAGAGGTGTTTACAGAAGGTGGGTATGGTGGGTTAACTCTGGCTGCATCCCAGGTGCCCACCAAGCTGCTCAGTCAGTCTCTTCCTCAGCATGTTGGAGTGAGGAGAAAAAAAAGTGGAAAAAACCCTCATGGGTCAAGCTGAATAAAGCAAAAGCTGCACACAGAAGCAAAGGAAACCCAAAGATTGATTCTCTACTTCCCATCAACAGGTATGTCCAGCCCCTCCTTGGGGATCAGGGCTGCAGCACAGGTCGTGTTTGCTGGAAGACAAACTTCGTAATAACAAATCCCCCATCCCCTCCTCCTCCTTTATCCTGCTGCTGCTGAACAGACAGAGGGAATATCCCTTAGGAGAGTTTGAGAATATCCCCTCTGTGAGTTTGGGTCAGCTGCCCTGGCTGTGCCTCTCCCAAGGTCTTGCCAACCCCCAGTGTACTGGTGAGGGGGGAATGCTGGAAAGACAGCCTTGGTGCTGTGAGCCCTGCCCAGCAGCAGCCACAGCACAGAGGTGTTCCCAGCACCTTCCCAGCTCCCAGTTCAGCTTCCCAGCACAGCACTGGGAGGAGGAAAATTAACTTCAGCTCAGGCAGACCCAATGCAATGGAAATGATAGATACTTGAAAATAAAACCAAAACACTATTTAAAAAGTCCTTGATTTTAACCACTAAACAAAGGGGGGAAAAAAATGATGTGGATGTATGAAATAAGTGAAGTTTACTATGGTTCAGATCATTTCTTTTGCTAGTAGTCCAAGTGCCAAATGCTGTTCTGTTTTCTTGGGCTGTTCTGCTGTAGCTTGTCCTTGTCTTCAGTAGAATAACATCAGAAGACAGAAAAAACTAGGTGTTATTTCAGAAGACAATCCTTATAATATCTTAACAACCTGATTTCCAGTTATTTCAGAGGATTTAATGGTCAGTCACTTTCTCCCAGGACTGAAGTGTTTACGAACTGATATGGAGCATCTCTCTCCAGAGCACGAGGTGAGCACTGATGTTTGCTCAGTATGGGCTGCAGGTGCCAGCAAAAGCTGAAATGTCATGGTAGTTAAAGCCAGAATTTAAAGAGGGCTACATTAGTGGTATTAAAACCTAGCCTTGAAGGTAATTTTTGTACGGAATAGGTCACATGATGTAAAAAAGCCAGTGAAACCTTTTGAAATGTATTTCTAAACCAAATCATCTGCAGAGGACTGTCCAGCTGAGAGAAATGCACCTGGCAACACAAGTCTTTGTAGGCAGAGCACCATGAAATGGTTCTACCATCTGGTTTTTCATCAAAACAACAATACACTAAAATCAGTGGCCACATTGTAGAATGGGGTGAGTTGGGAGGGGCCTTAATGATCATCTACTTCCTACAGCCCTGCCAAGGGCAGGGACACCTCCTGCTAGCCCAGTTCCTCCAGGCCTGGCTCTGAATGCAGATGAAAATCAGTGGGGTGCAGGAGAGAAATGCTGGGCAAGGCTGAAGACAGTATAGTCCTGAAATACATGGGCTGCATCTCATCTGGGGTACTGTGGCCAGTTCTGGGCTTCCTAGCACAGAAGCACAGTCCTACTGGAGAGAGTCCAGCACAGGGCCACAGAGAGGATGAGGGCACTGGAGCATCTGCCATGGGAGGAGAGGCTGAGAGCTCAGACTGTTCAGCCTGAGAAGGCTCAGGTGTGATCTTCCCACCTAAGGGAATATATGGAAGCTAATAAGATGTTCTCTTGTAGAAGGAGGTTGCAGAAAGTGGCAAGAGAGGAGAATTAGCAGGAGGAGCTGACTTGAGTAACTTGAAAATGTTGGTGCTAAGTGCATGCAGTTAATTGTAGATGATGGCACTAACAGAGATTGAAACACATGGGTGTTTCAGTAGCTGAAAATGAAAAACCCATTGTTTAGCTGCATGTTGGGAAAATCTTGACAGCACAAACATTTCAAGTGACAGAGGAAAAGATGAAATCAAAATGACAAAGGAATATCTTTCTGAGATGTGGAGGTTATTGCTGCACTTTGCTGGATTAATTTGTAGTTAATTACAAAAGTAATTACTTTTCCTTATGTTTGCAAAAGTGGCTTAATTGAGATGACTGCATTCTCTAGGAGTTTTAAGTCCTTCTACTGGGTAACAGAGTCCCTTCTTCCAGTCACATTTCCAGTCTAACAGCCTATAGTCTCATTTTATATCATTTCCAGTATGTGGAGTGGAAGATGATTTCCTTTGAGGAACTTTCAGACCCCAAAGGAAGGAATCTGACTTCAGAGGGCTGAGTCAGAAGGCACAGGAGTGACCTGAGCACAAGTCAAAGACAACAGAATTTTACTTCCTCACCATGGAGAAGATCAGTCACCAATAGTCTGTACTGAGAGAGCTGGGAGATGTGTTGTGTCTTGGGAAATCTAAGAATATATCTGAAAGCTGCAGCAGGCAAATTGTGGATTTAGTTTAATTTTCTTTGTCATATTTGCTCATAATGGATATCAACACCAGGCCTTCATTATTGTCTAGTAGCTAGTGCAACTTTGAAGGCTTAAAAGCAAAGTCAGTTCAAAAGATGCATTGAATTAGAACAAAAAAAAGAGCTTATTTGATTGAGTTTTGTAGCCAGAGAAGGAACTGAGGACTTCCATAGGATTAAAAATAAGACATCTCAGTCTTTCTTTACCACATCACTGTGATTAAATGGCTTTGGGCTTGATTTTCTTTAGCCAGAGATAGACATAAATTTGAGAATACTTACTGCTGCTCCATGGGGTTAGAAAAGTCACTACAGTTATTGCAGAAATGGGAATCTGGTGCTTGATCAGCTTCCTACTACAAGGATGTCTGTAGGCAGCATGGTAGAGTTTCACACTAGTGGAATATGATCAGGCCTTGGGAATAGTCCCAGTACTTCAGGTTGTTGGAACATCTAGATTCAGGTAGATGTCCAGGGCAGTTGAAATGCTCCACTGCACAGGTAGCCATGCTGAGTATCTAAATTGTGGCTGCTGTGCTTAGAAAGTTTTCTTCTGACACAGAAAGAAAATCTGGCTTTATCACTGGAATTCCAAATGTTTTTCTTTTGCACCTTGGTAGTCTTAAAGTGCTTAATAGTGTCTAAGCAAATGGAGACAGCACATTTAGCAGTAGGAGTTGCAGAGACTGATAGGTATTTTAGACATTGACATTTTCTCTATTTGAAATTTTCTTTATTTTTTTAATTGAAAAAATAAAATATTTTTTGACTTTTTTCCTCTGTACCAAGTCCTGTTCTTATTTGAATACTCTATTTTAAATGTGAATTACCTTGAAGTATGTGGTTCTTGGTATCTTCAGCACTGGTCTGTATCCCCTCAGCAATCCCAGGCCTCCTATATGGCTTCTTCTAATGCTAACACTGTTGTAGCTTGCTGTGGTAATGGTAAAAGTCTTCAACAGCAGGTAAAGAGTAAAGAGGCCTTCTATGTATGTCTAGCTCTAAGTGTCTAACAGAGTAACTACTGAACTAACTAGTTACCTGCTTAAGAGGCTCATTAAGAGAAACAACTAGTTTTAGGTCTAGGTAAAACCAATCCAAACACCTATATAAAGGCTTTCATCAACTTAACCTCCTATGCAAGTATTTTATGTAATGTAACATAATTGTACAGCTGAGCTACAGCAGGAGCTCAATAAAACTCTTTTTTTCTACAGCTTTGTTAAAGAGGAAATGTTTCACCTTTCAGATAAAATTACAGTAGCTGCTAGCCAGAGGTGGTCACAATCCTGTGTGGTTACTTTGAGGTAGTGCTGAACTGGAGACTGGAAGGGAGGGGTGTCTTGAATTTCAGTGCTTGAATATTCCACCAGGATGTGTGACTCAGAGCAGTGAACTGGCACCAACTGTGTGCAAAGCCCACACCCTTTTAAAGGAAAATCCATAGGCAACTTCCAGTTCAAAAATTATATTAAATATAAAATAACAAATTAATGCATTTACAGAAAAATTAAACTGTTATGAAAGTAACCACTTTCATACAGTTGGCAAAAAACTGAAGGAAGGATTAAGTTAAGGCACAGTGAGTAATACAGTATTTTATACAAAGCAGTCTAAACCCAAGGCAGTGAGAGCATTTCTTATGCAACAGATAATAGGGAGAGGGGAGGAAAAACAATGCAACTGACATTATTTTCTGGTCAGAAAAGCAAAGCATCCTTCAGCTGGAAAGGTTTTGAGCTATGTGAGGCTTTCTTTGACAGCATTAAGAACTCCCAACAAGCTGGTTTGCTGTGGATCTCCCAGGTGTTACCCAAGCTCACCCTGGCACATGTTCAGGGCTAAGGGATGAATTTTGCACAGCTGTCAGCACCCTCTGTCTTACAGTTAAAAAAGAGGCATAAAACAGTATCAAAGCAGGAGGAATAGACAGAGCTGTGGATTGAATCCTCCTCAGAAGATTTCAGTGCTGGAATAGTAAGGGCAGATGATTTGTGCTCTGCTACATAGGATGATGCCCAACACAAAATTTCACTGAAGATTATTTTTAATTATTTGGTTTAGAAATCTCAAGGATAGAAGTGATGTTTCACAGGGTAATTGTGTAGGTTCTCTGCTCCTTTGAACTGATTCCCTCTAGGAAGGGACTGGGGCACTGGTATCTGACTGCCACCTTTTAAGTGCCACAGGTAAATGCCAGTCATTGCAGTGAGAAGAGCCTTAATTGGTATTTGGGGCTACTTACAAAGCTCTGAAGGTGCCTGTGTCTCAGGCAAAAATAAAAATTACCATGTCTGAGTATTGCAATGAAGTGTTCTGGTTATTTAAGAAAAATGAAGAATCCTAAGTTTGGAGTTTTGATTTCTTGCTATTTGTGTATTCTGTGCTCGAGGGAAGAAAAACATCTGCAGTGGCACATCCCATCCTGGTTACAAATACTCTGTTTAGATTAAGTACTCAGGTAACCTATGTCCAAAAAAATTTTTTTAGTTCTAGATGAGCACAGCACACAGTGTCCAGTGCATTAAAGAGTTTAGTTTATTGCCCAGGACCATTCAAAGCATGTGAAGTATTCAAGGAGGTGGCTCTTAATTCTTGGATATGGGAGTGAGAACTCACACTGCTGGTAGCTCTGTACTTTGCTATGGCACTGAGTGGAGCAGCTGGGCACTATCAGCCTCCAAGAGTGCTAGAATTTGTTAATAAAGTTCTTAAGGGTGTTTACAGCCTCATTTAAAGTTTTGGTTTTAATAAAAAAAGTCAGTGGACCTTTAAATCTAATTCACATTAAATCTAACATCAATTGTGTTAACAGAAAAAAATACATGCATATGACAGTGACAATAAATAGGGGAAATCAGACACTATTCTAATGACTTGTGAGTTACAGGATATGGATTCCCATTAATCTATTCATAGAGAGCTGAGCTGCAAACAACGTGCAAATCAGAAAGAGGTGAAGTTGGAAACAGCACTGCACCTCCAATCCACAGGTGTTAAAAGACAGCAAGTCAAAGAAAATACATTTTTATTGACTTCACACAGAAATTAACTCGCACATTAAATTTTAGACCAAATGTTTGTAGTGCAATTTTCTTTCTAACTGGCATGCCCACTTGGCAGAATGCCTCAGCCTTGATTAGGCAGATTGAACAGACATCACCCAGCTCTCTCCTGATCAATAAGAATGCTACAAGTTGTACTTTCACCAAACATGTATAATCCTATTTTTCCTGTTACAGCCAGATTGGACACCTGACACTTCCTATTTCCATTACACAGAGCTTTACACCTAAGGAGGGACAGGAACTACATCTTGTTTCTTTTCCCCAGCAGAGTGGCAGTCGCCCTCATTTTCAAAGTTTACATTGACAAATGAAGTGGATGCTGTGGCTTCAGGCTGGTCTGTCTGCACAGGAGCTTCAGCCTGTGGCTTCTTCTGTTGTTCCTTATGCTCCCTTTCTGCTTCTTCTGACATCTTGTTTTCCTGTTCCTCCTCTTCCTCCTACAAGTAGATAACCAGCTTCACAAGCTACTATTTATCACTTCTGCTTTAAGATTTTCCACAAAAGCATGCCAGGTCCTATTACCAGTCAAGGACATCTGTTGCAGTAGAAGACAGTCACTAGTTGATCATAAAATGAGGTATATTCCAAAATTCCCATAATGGAAAATAAATATCACCAAAAATGAAGGATTAAACTGTATTAAATAAATGCAGGGGGGAAAAAAACCCACCTTTAGTCAAGAGCAATAGTGATAGGTCTACCTTCTCTCAAGCTTTTTCAGCTCTTAAAAAGCTATCAAAAGAAAAAGTAGCAAAGCTTTAAGTATGTTTTTCATCTCTTCTAAATGAAAAATATTAAGGTGGGGTTTTTTTTGCATAAAGTACTAGCTACATATCAGTCATTTCCAATTATGATTTAGAACAAATGGTAACGTGGCCAATTTGCTCAACACTTCCTTCAACAGGTCTCAGAGTTGACAAGGATTTTCCTCTTTACATACAGTGTCCAGTAACTGCTCCATCCACCTTTCTCACCCTGTTGACTTTAAAATGCATTGTACATGAGAAACAAACAGAGCACTGGGCATGACCCAGCCAGTTCTGATGAGCTGGTGAGGAAAGGCTGATGGATAAGCAAGGATTAATTATGTGTCAACTGAAAACTGAAGGCAAGCTGAAATAGAGGTTCTAAAAGTTCATTTTAATGCTGGAATACAAATTTTTTTATTTTTTATTTTTTTTAAATACCAGGGAGGGCAAGTTGGGAGGAGAAGAAAGCAACAACCCTCTCACACATACATACCTCTCTTTTCATTCTGTAATACTCATCAATGGCATACTGGTATTTTGGTGTGCTGATCCCCAGAACAGATGCAATCTTTTCCCCAAGGAAATCACACACTAAAAAATAAAGAGAGGTTTAGATCCCATTTGTGTGTAGAAGAAAAATCTTAAGCACAGTTTTATTTTAAAAGGTATTGTCATATTTTCTGAATGGTCTTCCCTAGTCCTACTTTACTTAAAAGGCAAAACCAAAGTCTGCTAGGCTAAAAGGATCAACCTTTAACTGAATTTTAACTGAAAATTAAGGTTAAAAAACCCCACACAGCTACCAGCTGTATTAGCACTTCGGTCTAATGGTAGCAGCAATCTAAGGAGTTATTTATAGATACATGCATACTTCAAGTTCAGAGCAGTTTTCCTTACTAATGGATTAATAAAATATTTAGGTTTCAGCTATCTCAATCTTCCAGCACTGGTTCCTGAGTAAAGGGAAGCAATAAGTCAAATATACTGCACTTCAAATTGCAAATCTGCCCTGAGGATGCAAATGAGTTAGTCATCTGCAGGGAGAACAAGCTAGAAGTTGGCAACTGACTGCTGCAATGAATATTCACAATAACTGCTTTTAGAGATATTTTTTGCATCCAGAGCTCTGTGGAAAAGACCAGTTCAAATTACATATTAAATAGGCAAAACTGAAGTGGGAAAAAGGAAGTACTGATCTTCAAATTCATTAAAGCCTTCTGAAAAAAGGAAAGCAGTTAACTACTTTTGTGCATGAAGAATAGACAAGTAATAGAATTACACTGTATGCTAGAGAAAAAATATTTCTAAAAATATGCATAGATTAATAGACTGTAAATAGTTTTTAAAAATAATCAAAATTAGGTGTATAATGACAGAAACTACACAATATCTATCAAAAAACCCCAATAAAGACATTTCACACTTTGGGAATAACAGGCTAGGACAAGCATTTTTAAACCTTCAAAAAATCTTATTAAGTCGACATGTTAAATAAACTTCTATGCAGTGAAATTAGGACTCTTGACTTGACAATAAACTTATTTTTGTTTATCTTGTAACCTCAGAAGTCTGATGTAAAACACAAAACTAGATGTGGCCTTGGGATAATTTCTAGTTGTCTTCTTTGTAAAAACTGTCAGTTTAGTTACTTCAAACTGCCTTATTTTCAGGTAACATCCTACAAGCCAGTGCCATACAAAACCTAAAATCAAGCTGATAAACTCCCTTTCCAACACCACCCTATCTCTATGTGGAGAAAGGGAAATAGTGTTCAGCAAGAGGTATTTTCTCTTTGTTCATTCAAGAGTTGTTGATTGAAAGTAAAAGAAAAATTGCCTAAGGGAGTACATCTCCTAACAGGTTCCTTCATACTTAGAAAAAAAATGGCCAGTAGCTCCAACAGATGATTAACAGCCTGCCAAAATGACTGTCAGTATTGACTTACTTGTTCAGAAGGATGAAATAAAGCAATACCTGATAAGGTTGATGTGGCAACTCGCAGCATGTGAAACCACAAGTAGGGTCCCCATGTCAATGTTGTCTGTAAGAAGAATGAGAGTAGCATGAGTATGTACAGCTCTGTGTTCATGGCACAACATAATGCATGGAAAAGCTCAAATTGAGAAGTAAGATCTGCAATGGCTCCTGTTTGCCACATACCCAAGTGTTTTTGCCTTAAAATAAAACCAGACCAGACAATCATGAAGCAAGTACTCTAATATATAAATATAACCATGCTTTACACCTGGGAACATTTGTTTCACTCATTTTGTTTTTTCCACCTCCAAACATGGGAAATCACAAGCATCCAACTCAATCCCAAGGTAACTCCTGTAAGTGAAAAGACCTTTGCATGATGTCCTGAATTCCATCAGCCAAGAAGAGATGAACCAAACAGTCCCTCATTACGATGGTGGGAGAACTGCAAAGGCTCTTTCTGCAAAAGACTCTTCAAAACTAAACCAAATCTTCCAAGTGGTCCCTGAGCAAGAGGCTGCATCCCGAGTATTTACAACCAGGTATGAATTATCATTTGGAATTGCACCTGAAGAACAAGAGCAGGGAGGGAGAGAATGACTTCAGCTCTGAGGGAGTGATGGATGGGGCTGACAAGGGCCAGGGGTGATGTGCACAAGGAAAAACGGGAAGGGAAAAAGAAAGAGCGGGAAGGGAAAAAGAGCGGGAAGGGAAAAAAGAGCGGGAAGGGAAAAAGAGCGGGAAGGGAAAAATTTCCTATACGTATTTCATAGATATTTCATAGTAAACTAAAAAATATTGACAGTTACACTCTGTTGTATCAAGGCAAGCTGTTATGTATTTCCCCCCAGTGAAGATTACTCTGGAGGAACTTTCCTTGTGGAAAGCAGCAACTAAAAGTGTCAGCTTTTATTAAGTGAAACCCATTAGCTCCAGTCAGTTGCATATGTATTTATAACTGTTGATAAAAGCTGTTTTATAGTAACAATTTCCTGTAATCTTATTTAACATATATCTGTACAGGACAACTAATATTGTAAATAATGCAGCTACAGAGACTAGTTGCTATAGCCTCAGTAAGCACCTACACAAGCTACCAGACTTTCTGAGCATAGCCTCTACAAATCAGTGCAGCAAGAAATTCTCTGTCAAAGCCAGAAACTCAAGTTGAGCAGGCTGAAAAAAAGCCAGATGCTATATATTTTTTGGCAGTGGGTACGAAAAATGTCCTGCCAAGGTAAAAGTGTCAGCAAAACCAGCTGCTATCCTGCTTGCACAAAAGCACCTCCAGCTCCTTGATTACGTGCTCAGTTGGCAAACAGGCTAACAACCATCATTTGGGAGTTTGTTCACTGGAAGAAGTCAAGCCCAGTGCTGGAAAAGCTGGTTGCCACAGGTGCATATAATGATATTGACAAGGCTCTGTACAATCCTTCATAACAAGGTGACAGGGTGAAATGGCCCCCATGCAGTGTGCAGGACAAACCAGGGCCTGCTGTGCTGCTGTTAACAAGAAGCTTAAGAGCCCCCTTAACACTTGAGAATGAAAAGACAAGCTGAACTTCAGTGTGACAGAAGGAACTCTGTTGGCACAGAGGATTCTCATGTTTGTGGGAACACAAATGCATCTGAGGCTCAGCAGACGTGGAGGTTTCATCTTTTTCTACTGTTTTGCCACCACAACTAGAAACCATTTTTGGTATTTTATGAGAACTGCTAAGTTCAGCTCTGTGGAAACCTCTGCCTGCAGACAAAGCTCCATCACCTGGATACTTCTTCACCCCTGCCAAGCAAGGCTTTGCCAGTCCCCTCCATTTAAAAAAGAAGCATTCTTCCAAGTGTCTCAAAAGGCAATATGAAACCATGAGAGAAGCTATTTCACACCAATTCAACAGGAAAAAGGAGATGGCTTGGAAACTAAACCACCAAGAACAACCAAGAACAAGGGAACACATCCAAGGAGTAATTTTTATAATAATAATAATTTTTTATTATTTTTATAATAATAATAGCATTTAAGCTATTAAAGCAGTTAATTATTGAGAATACAAATAATACTGATGGTTATTATCTAGAAAGGCAAAAATTAGGCATTATCTATCCAGGCAAAAAATGTATGAAGCACACCCTGTGTTTTGGATTCAATCTGTTCTTAAAAAAAACCAAACCCAAACTAAAACAAAACAGAATGGACAAGAATGTTAATGTTCAAGAGCATTAATGACCTAGGCTCTGACCTACAGAAGTATCAGAATTCTTGCTTTAAAGCCAAGTTTAAGATATTATTCCTTTTAAGAATTTGTTTTGTTATGAGTGGCAGCAGCCCATCACAGCGAGTGCTTTGGTTATCATATTAGTAGGATAAATATCTGTTAATTCACTTAGTAGGAAAGACATTATCATTGTCTGTTTAGCTCTAAAACACAAATCATACTGAAGATATTTCTGTACAAGACAGAAAAATATTTTTTTCCCCTAAACTCATTCAGAAGCTTCCAGCATGCCAATCCAAGCTGAGCTTTGAAATTTCATGATGTAAAGTTCCCATTCAAAACATTAAATGTGCTTTTTCTAAAAATAAATGTGACCAAAAACAGCTATTACTTGCAACTTACTTGCTTGTATCCCAACTGGGATAACAAGTTTTAGACATGCTGGTCTCAGCAAACTGACTATTTAATTGCTTTTATAGAATTCCTACAATAGAAGCATTTTTTTAAGGCAGCTGTTGGCTAAAACATCAAAGCTCAGCTTGTACTAAGGTTTCTGCAATTGATTTGCTCAGCTGGGATACATGAAGCATGCAGCAGATAAGGTAAACTTCACTTAATGGCAGTCCTTGGTCTAATCAAGTTTATTCTGTCAAGGTAAAAGGCAATCCATAATAGGGCATACTGTGCTCCACAATAAGCTATTGTGGTTGGGGAGGGGGTGGGTCCTGTTATTACAAAGTGTAATAAAAATTAAGCATTTCATAGACTATAAAAGGAGCATAAAACAATCTTAACTGTGCCATACTTTTTTTTAATTTTTTTTTTTTTTGATATTCAGAAAAAGAATCCATATTAGGAAAGCAGGAGCATATTCATACAGACTCTGAAGATACCTGACAATAATATCCAGTAAATGTCACAGTTCTTGCATTTCTTTGAGTAGATCCTTTGGCAGGAAAAAAACCAACCAACCACCACACCCAGCAAAGCAGCTTAACATCTACTTGTTGGTGAGTAAAATACATTTATTTTCAATCTATAAACTTCAAGTGTATTTTATACTAGTGGTATCCTACCTGCTTGCAGACTAATATTACTTTTCCTTCTATGCAAGAACTGCCTAGCCAGAAAGAGATAGAGTACATCAACCCATGAGGGATGAAAGCAAGAGCTTCACCCAAATCCCATACAATTCCCATAGTCTCACTGCAGCTCAGTCCTCAAACCACTTTTTTTTAAAAAAAAGTTCATTTTAGAGGTGGGAGAGAAAGAACTGAATTTGTACCAATAATGGGAGACTCCATTCACAGGTCAAGCAACATCATAATGGGTTACAACACAGATAAACTTTATGTACAGGACCTAGGCAGGTGCTTTAAAACCTGTTTTTCATATCTCAGGAATTACACACTTTCCTTTATTTCTTCGAGTCATCTGTTTCTTTTCCTGCTATACTCCTTTAGTGATATTGAATTGCTAAATTGCTGTTTGCAAAATAGCAAATACTAAAGCAGATTTGTGACACAAAAATCAAAGCAGTAAATCAGAAGCAAAATACCTACAGGATCTACAGGTGGTAACAGGTCTTTTTTCTCTTGTTCATCTTCCTCTTCATCTGTGCTATATTCTTCCATTGTTTCTCCACTTGCAAAATGAATAACCCTCCTTGGAATTTTCTTCTTTTTTCCTATGACACCCAGCTCCACATTCTCAAAGCCTTTATCTCCATTTGCAAGTTGCTATAAAGAAGGGGGAAAAAAATCATTATCTCAAGTATATGCTTCTAGAACTGGAAAAGTCTCCAAATATCCGAGATATTTAAAATATTATTGTTTTAGACAGACACCTTTAGCACAGAAGAGAACTGAATGAAGGGTAACTAAGCAGCTAAGCTTGAGCTTGAAAAAGATGCACCAAGGAACCTGCCCCTTGTGCTTTCATCAGCCAGCACGATTAGTACAAGGGACTATGCTAAAAGAACACTTAGTTTTGTGGCTAAGGACACATAAAAAGAGATGTACAATGTCTGGTTTTGTTCTTCCAGCTGCTGAGTACTACAGTGCAGTCTTTTGGCCACAGGCATTAAAAAGGTATCCTTCTAGTTCAAAGGCAAACCCATAATTCTTTAGGCCAGTAACTCCTGCTAGACAGAGAATTTCAGTAAGGTTTTGCATGGCATCTATCAAGACAGGGCCTTCAACTTGGCAGAGATTTTAGGTACTACTCCACCAAAAGCATAGAACTGTTTTCAAATCACTTCTGTCATACAAAGAAGGACATGGAAGTTAGGAAATGCCAGCCACGTGTTTTTAATGTACCACAAAGCTTTTGAAAAATGCATGAACTTATGTAACTTTAAAACTGTTATCTCAGGGAATGAGACACAGCCACGGACACAGAATTCAGGCTGCACAAAAATGGGCATGTTCCAATTCACAGAATCACAGGATGTCAGGGGTTGGAAGGGACCTAGAAGATCATCTAGTCCAACCCCCCTGCCAGAGCAGGGGCACCTAGACCAAGTCACACAGGAAGAGATCCAGGTGGGGCTGGAATGTCTCCAGAGAAGGAGACTCCACAACCTCCAGCATCACCGTGGCCAGCTCTTATGGCAGGTTACACACTCGAGCTTCCCAGGGCCAAGCAGCCGGGGGCCAGTCAGTCTGGCAGAGGGAGGCTGGGGGGGCTGTGAGGAGCAGCAGGGCTCCCTTCATTCCAGGCACAGGGTTTTTTTGTGCCCACAGAGAAGAGGGAGGGAAGGTGAAGACCACGTGCCAGGCTCTACAGTGCAGAGTTCATGCTCATGTTCATCGGCCCTCACAGCCCTCCTGCTGCTGCTTCTCAAAACTGCAAGTCATTTCAGCTTCCCCGGCTGCTGCTTTAGCTACCACAGAGTGCTTCGGATGTTCTCCTGGAGGAGCAGAGCAGAATCAAGTGGCCAGTGGGGTGGTGCAGCTGAAACTGCATTACTTTTTTTGTTTTTGCAGAATTACATCTTCATGTGGAAAGACAAAAGTGACTATTCAGGGCCCAGCACACTCTCTCTGCTGCATTTCAGCCTTGAGAACAGAGTGGGAGCAGAATGGCAAAGCTACAAAAAGATGAATTCTGAAGAGAGTGAAGCAACCTAAGGGCAGGAACTGCTCCTTGCTGCCACTATAAAAGCAGGCACCACTTACTGCAACTCAGGCCTGTATTTTTTGGAGCAAAACTTACCACAGAATCAGCCTTTTGTGAATATTCCACTCTCCTTTACTGGCATCATACAATGATGCCATTTTTTCTCCTTAGCCACAGTGATGAAGAGCACTATTTCTTGCAACACAGCATCACAAATATTTCTGTGATTAATAAGAGCAAGCAACGTGAGCCTGTCCTTAGAGCCCCTCTAAAGGGCCTGTCTCTTCATCTGATTTTGTCCCATTTAACATTAATTAATATTTAAGTTTAAAAAGCAGGCTTCAATTCCTTGAACACCTACCCCCCACTCCACTCCCACTACCTACAGTCACCAGCTACACATTGCTGACACTGGTACAAAGTTTCAGACATGCAGTAGTTCAAGATATTAAGGATTCATCAAGGAAAGATGAATACAGTTTCCTCCAGTAATCTCTTTTGGAGTCCTAAATTACTAAATAATAACAAATAATACATGTCAGCTGTTGCTTTGGCTATTACTTAGCCAACAAACCTGGATGTGGGTTTCAGTCAGCAGTGTAGCATTTGTCCTTTTCATTATTACATGCACAGCATCAATAAAAGCCAACTCTCCCAGCTGCAAGTGGAAAGTTCAGCATCAGTAACTATTTTATTTGTCTTTCCAAAACCATGGCAATGCAGATCTATTCCAGAATTGCCAGAGAGACTCACTTCATAGTTCAAATGTTACAGTACCTCCTGTTTGAGACTTTACACTTTGATCTGCCTTTACTGTAGTGACAAGATCATTCTGTTAGCACACAGCTTTTGTCAAGCTGCCACTTGGATTTTTTTTTCCACAGGCTTGTCCCTCTCCAACACACACACAGGTCTTGACAGACAGCATTTGTCTTAACCTCATGCCATAGAAGTATTTACCTTGGCTTCTGTTCCAGCAATTATGAGACACAAAGGCCAGTCACCCTTGTGCTTTCACCACACAAGCTGACACTCTGACAGCACTCTGAGCACTGCAGTAACTTCATTTTTCTTTCAGATGCTGTGCTGAAATTTTTCTTGGCTTTTCAGCACCCTTACAAACTTCACCTGTCAGGAAGTCTGTATCTGGATCTGCTGCTCCTTGTTTATCCTCTTCCCACCCACTCTCTTACTCACTCTTTGGCCAGAAGCAGAGAGAGCAGGGCACATTTAGATGGTGTTGCTACAATACCCACCACAATGGCATTTCAGTCCACAAACAAAATAAACTCCAATTAGGGATGAGGTGTGCCTGGACACTTGCAAGTGAGCTAGAAGAGCTCACACAGCTAATATTAGGTGATGCAATAACTTTAAAGTTTCAGCAAGGGAAAGAAGAAAAGCTCAAAGTAATAGGGGAAAGCAGACTATTCACTTTGGCATCTTTTAATCTGTTAAGACTCGGGTATCCTTACAAAAGCTTATGACCCAAAATGGAAAGTCTGTGATGTCCACTGTCCACAGAATGAGTAATTTGCTTTGCACAGCTCTACTAACCTAATACTGATAGTTATGAGAAAGCTGGTAAGAGTTAATGAGTAATATTTCTCTTCATGCTACCTTACCTCCCTTACTGATTTAATTTGATGTTTGGTGTTTTTTTCCTGGAGGGGGATGGGGGCAGTGGGGGGTGAGGGGTGGTGGCTTATTTTTTCCTTTTCCATATTGTTTGGCTTTCCCTCGTGTTCCAACTCAACTAAACAGCACTAGTTTTTCTGAAACAGAAGACAGCAAAATAACAGAGCCAGGGGAAGGCTGTAAGAGAAGACAAAAGCCCGTGGGAATAACAAGCCCTGGTAAGGCACCACGGGCAGTGAAGGAGCAGGGCACAGAGCTCCAGGCACAAGGCGGGAAAGGGGCGAGCCTGCCGGGTTACACTCTGCTGAGGAGCCGGAGTCTCTGCCCATCCCCAACGCCTTCGCCAACCTGGCAGCGCCAGCGAAGCGGAAACCTGTTCCCATGTAATATTTATCAGGCTCGTTTGTAAGAGGCATTATCTACCGCAGAACTCGAGAAACCGGCGACACGTCCGCTCGCCGTGCTGACTGTAATTACAGAGCGCTGGCAAGGAGGAGGAACGGCACGAACAGACAGACCAACCGACCGCCTCCCCTGCGGCCAGGCCCCCATCCCACACCCCCCCACAGCGAGAACCGGCCCGCGCCGGCGGCTCCCCTCACTCCCGCACACCCCCCGATGAGGGCTCAGGCCGCGGCCGCCACCCACGCCCCGGCCGAACCCCAGCGCCGCAGCCCCACCGCGGCCCGAAGGGTCTCGTCCTCCTCCGGAAGCGGACTCCTCCCGGGAGGAGATGCGGCCAGGCCGGGAGGGACAGCGGAGAGGCCGCTCGTCCGGCCTCGGCCCCGCTCACCTGCTCGGGCTCCATGGCGCAGGCGGCAGCCGCGGGGCCGGCGGCGGGCGCGCAGTAGAGGGTGATGGCCGACAGCCCCTGCTCCATCCTCCCGCCCGCCGCGGCGCCGGGGGAGGGCGGCAGCGGGCCCGCCGCGGCCCGGGGAGGTGAGCAGTCGGGCGGCACCGCCCGTCACACCGCCCGGCGGGGCGGTGCTTGGAGCCTGCCGCGGCCTGCTGGGCCGCCAGCCGGGCCCCGACAGGGTGGGGTAGCCTGCCGGAGTCGGGCCGGGCCGCACTCCCTCTCCACAGGAGACGAGCTCGCCCGGCTGATGGCAGCTCAGGCAACTCAACGCTTTTTAAAAAGGACAAACAACAGAAAAGGAAAGAAACGCAAACCCGGAGTGCCCTGGCCCCGGGCTGTCCCCGGGTGAGGACATAACATTTATTCCCAGCGGGCGGGTAAAGTGTTTGTCAGGTAATTGGTTTGTGCTCAGCTGCTACAACCAAGAGGGGGGGAGCCCTCTGCCCCTCAGTCACTTCTGAGGGCTTCTTACTGCAGGTGATGGCCCAGCATGGAACAAGGACAAAATGCACGGTAGCCACTGCCAACTCCTAATGAAAACAGCTGGAGGTAGAAACATTTGAAACATCCTTTTTTATAGGAGTGAGGCTGTGTTGTTGGTTTTTTAAAAGGATAAGACAATGTCTGTAACATGCAGTTACTTATGTGACAGCAATCCATCCTTTAAGAACAGCTTCCAAAGAATTAGTCTTAGCCCATGCTTATTTTATAGCTGGTGATAATCTGCTTTTACAGAACGACCACCTTCCAAAACCATAACCATGCCACAGAGAACTGTTTGTGCAGTACTGTGCTGGATGTCAAAGCTTAACAACCTGTAAACAAAGAGAAGCATGACTGCAGGCTGATGTTGAAATAAGGGTACAGTTCTACAATAGCAACTGAGTAGTTTTTGTACATCACACTCTTGTCCATTGGCTCCTTCTAGTGGCCTTCCCCTCTCAATCAGAGTATTGCCTTTGAAGTTGCCACTAACTTTCCAGACTTCCTCACTGCCAGAGAAACTTCACTGCAGAAAATGTGAGATGTAGAGGAAGATTACAAGAAACCTAATCTACCTGCAAGAGCAATTTGCTGGCAGTTGTGTTAAGTCAGTTATTTGAGAAGGTGGCACCTGACAAAAGGGACACACTTGTTTTCAGTACTTCATTTAATGCTTAGCTTATCTAAGCTACAGAGATGGGTATAATTTAAAACCTGAGCATTCTGCAGAGTATTAAGTTAATACAGATTATTAAGGCCTCATGCCTTAAGGGTGAAAAATCTTGCCCTAGTTGCCAAAACTCATATTTGATTTCTAGGTTCATATGGTCTACCCAGTTTTTGAAATGTGCCTCTAGATTCCATAGTTGAGACCAACACATTAAACTGAAATATTAAATGAATGCTGTAGGAAATTAAGATCAGACTGTAGCTGTTGGGGCAATAAGCTCTATCAGATACTGCTATTTGTGTCTTTTTTTATTTTTTTAAGTTCAGTATGAGCACAGAGTTGTATGTATTAGAAATTACCTCAGTAACAGAACTGCTTAAGTGGCAGCCTGGTTATGAAGATTATCTTTAGTATATCAGACAGCTCAATATCTGCATACCTGTATGTTCTTAGTCACCTCATTCTTTAAGGAAAGACCAATACAATTCAGTTTTGTACAAACCTGAGCACAACACAACAATCTTCTGAAAATGCTGCTCAGGTTCTCTCCTTGGAGCAACACTAAATTACTCTTACAGTATCTGTGCCAAACATGAGTTACAACAGTCACTAGAAAGAATATAAACTAAAGAAATATTGCATACTGATGAAGGACAGTAATAAAAGAACTGAAGAAACAGGACATTGCCTTGTTTGTAACCACTTAAATTTTATTTTACAGTATATTTGTGACATTTTATGTTACTATAACCAAAGATCAGGGTTGTTTACAAATATAATGGCTGCCATTTGATGTAAACAATTAAAAAGTGTCTCTAAGTATTAAAATTTTACATAATGATTTTGTTTTATTAAATTGAATTACTCTTTGTGCCATCAGATATTAGTGGACAGGAACTAATTTAAGCAAAAATAGTTTTCAGAAATTAGATGTAGAAACTGAGAAGCCTGAATAAGATTTTGAAAGACCACTTCCCTCATCACTGTAAAAAGGAAGAAAGCAAATTCTTTCACTGAAGTTGTAATGGAGAGTCAACCAAGTCCATTTTTTAAGGCTTCTTTACATGTTATTGAATCCCATCATGCCTTTCATATTCCCAGCAGCACCTTGTTGAAATTGTCTCATCATTGACTGCAATCCTGCCATGCCACCTGCAGAAAATGAGAACAGGGCTGTGTTAACTCTAAAGCAGAGCTATCCTACTTGAGGCCTCTTTACAGCACACACACTAGTTCAATAATACACAAATGCAAAAGCCCTAACTGTCAAGACAGGTTTAAATGGCTACTGATTATGGACAACCAAGTTATTACAGAAGGATCTGCAAAACACCAGGCTTAAAGTAAGTTTTAAAATGACTTATTCAAAAAAGATAGAGGCAAAAGAAGATACGTTGAAGGACTGAATGTTAAACATTAGTAAGGTTCCAGTATGGGAAACTTTATTTAAAGCTGCTCCTGTCAGATTTCTTTGAGGCAAAGCTTAGAAGAGAATGGAAGTTTTAGACTAGATTAGTTTACCACAGTCATACTTTACTATATTTCACAGGCACCACTCCAATGGCTTGTTTCGGGAGCTGAATCCAAATGAAGAGAGTAGACTAAGCATTGGTAAGTCCAAAGCATTCACAACATATGGATGAGACTTCCTGACTGATGTGAGAAAGCCTAGAAACAATGCTGGTAGATCATCCACATTCGTGCATCACCTTCCTCACTTCTGCATTTCAAACACTCCACTGTAACTGCTTGAAGCAGTAAAAATGCAACACATACCCATGTGATGAAGAACTCTTGGATCCATCATCTTTGCCATCTGTTGGTTCAGTTTGGCCAGCTGGGATGGGTTTACATTCTTTGACATATCACCACCTTAAAAAAAAAAAAAAAAGAAAATTAATATATAGGGCTACAAATAAAATAAATCAGTATTTTTACCTCCTAATTCTAGATTCAAATCCATTGGAGTTTATGCTTAAAAGTGACTACATGGTGCACTTAAAAGTATTTTAAGGATCAACAGTCCCTTTACACCACATAACAGACTGAAGTGTCAGTATTGTAGTAGTAATGAATTCTACACTGATAAAGTGTAGATAGCCAAAAATACATTAGTTTTCACTGCTATGTTACACATCAGTACCATCAAGAATAGCACAGCTCTTACCAGTTACATAAAAGAGCTTGCAAACATCATGAGCTACAACTCACTTTCTCCTCTCCCAACATCTAAATGATATTTTCTTATTTCCTCTGTGTTCACACGTCAAGTGACCTCTCCACTGAGTTAATAAATGTTCCCCCTCCCCCCCCTTTTTTTTACCTTTGAAAAGTCCTTTGATGCCTCCCATCTTTTTCACCATTTGTGCAAATTTAGTGTATTGGGTCAAAAGCTCCTGAACATCTCTTGTAGAAACACCTGAACCTCTTGCTACTCTTTGGATTCTTCCTGGCTGCTTACTGAAAACTTTGGCACCATCTGTACTGTCAAGTTCTGCAATTACAGTGTGGGAAAAGAAAAATCCAGTAAGTTACTGACATTAAAAATCTGTTAAAGCTGGTAGCAAACCTGTTCTCATTATTGTTGAGAAATTAGTTTTGAGCCAGAGAACAAAAACAGTTTTAGAAATGACAACACATAGAATTTGTCATAAATAGAGATTTATTCTAGTGAATAGTACTCAAAAGCTGTTTTATGTTAATCACCACAATAGAAAGTCACCTGAATAAATTACACTCTCAGCATACTTGGTCTTAAGACACATTAATGGGTTTAGCACAAGTGGAAGAGCATATTTCTGCTGTGTAAGGAAGAAGGGCAGCAATGATGATAAATGTAGCTTTCTAAAATTTACAAGTATAGTGTTAACAATTTTAAAAGCATGGTTCCAGTATGAAAAATAAAAATACTGTAATAAAATAATTTCCAGTAGAATGCTTCAAAATCCCACCTATTCTACACAAGACAGAGCAGCACCAGGTGATTGTCAAGATATGTGTCTAAACATTTAGATTTATTCACAAAGTTTGAGCACACAAGTACTCTGCCATTTCTAAGAGTGATCAACACTCCTTGTCACTTTCTGTTACTGTAGATGCTGTCCTATGTCCAGATTGTTTCCAAAAAGATCTCTGTAAATAATCTTGTTCAAGAATAGAGAAAAGGTGGGTGAAGTTTTTTTACCTTGGTCATTCATACTGTCCATTATAGTCATCAATTTCTTTAGCCTTGCCATTGATTCCTGTTCATTGCCTTTACTCATGAAGTCAGTTCCAAAACCAGGGATCATACCCTTGTTTTAAAACAGAAAAACAAAAGCTATGTCAGAATAGGCAAAGCTACCTTTAATTAGGCAGCCAGAAATATAGACAGCAAGTTTTAAGGTCAGTAGTTGTATATTGCAGTAGGTAAATCATTTCAACTTTTGAAAAAGCTTAACACCAGTTTCAATGAAGAGTTTTAAGTTTACAACAGAAGTTAGTCAAATATAAATGAAAATATGATAAAATCATTTGGGGTTACTAACCAAGATCTGACTGAATGGTCCCATTTTCATGATGTTTTGGAATTGTTCATACATATCTCTTAATGTAAATTGACCTGAAGTACAACAACAACAACAAAAAAAAGATTAGCCAAAGTCACACCAGCATTTTGGTCTTACAGGCCCTGCTAAAATATTGCTTATATTTAAAAGGTAAATGCTACACTGCAAACATGAGCAGATAAATAAACCTTCACTATTAATATGGCTAAACTTTTTTAGATGGCACACACTTAAAGCTGGTTACTCTGCAGTTACACACAGTTATTGTCTGCCAGACATCACTCAAAAAACAGCTCCATTTATTTGTCTGACATTTATCAGACAGAGAATAACCATTCTCCACAAGATACTTGTCTATACACACAACACAAATTAATACAGTGGTTGATGAACCTGATATCATTAGGTCATGGTAAAACACTCACTATTCAGTCCTTGGGAATAACTTACCATGTTTGAGCTTTTCTATGAGTGCTTCATTATCATCCAGCTTTAACTCATTTACTTTATCTATTAATCCTTCAATATCACCCATACCTGGGAAAAAAAAACCAACAAACAACCAATCACCAGGTCTGAAGTTAGCATTATAAAAAAATTACACTTTGACTATTATCCAATTCAAAGTGCCTTTTAAGTATAATTGTACATAGTACATACCAAGAAGTTTGCTGATGAAAGGCTGTGTTTTAAATGGTTCAAAGTCATCTATGTGTTCTCCAGTTCCAATAAAAATAATAGGACTCTTTGTGGCAGCAACTCTGCAGTAAAATACATTTTATGAAATGGCCTCAAAAAACACCCATTTTTTTGTACCACCCATTAGCATCATCAGATAGGCATCATCAACACAATGCACCCTGAAACTACTCATGCAATTTAGGATGGATAGCTGGGAGTAGCTGACAAGACATTTCTAATTAGTATTTTAAAATACAACCTCTGCTTTGAAAAATAACTTTTTTTTTTTTAAATCAAACAAATAGAAGTTGCTTACTTTCAATTCTGAGTTTAAGAAAATTGAGAGCAAACAACGAAAAAATAAAATAATCTCAATTTTACCCTAATACTGGGATGTCAGATGAGACAGGTGTTGATCAACTTTTTTTTTCAAGGCACTTCCTACAAGCCAGTAATCTCATTTTCAACGCAGGAAAAAAAAGCTTCAGATATAAGAAAAATCAGAACCTTTTCACTGATCAGTCATTGGCACTAACTTTTAGATTAACTCAAATTCCAGTTTACAGAAAGCACAGAACAAACACAGCAGACTGAAGACACACAAGCTCATGACAACTGGAACAAGCTATTTTTGTTTTGCTCTTTAGTTTCATTTTCCCCTAAGCATGCTGTAAATAACAGCAAAATAAATATGGCAGTTTAAGAACTCTTAAGATTGAAGTCAGACAGTGATTCACTAAGTTGGTGTCAGTTAACTCTGACTGTTTTGACAAATCATCTCAGCTCTGTAGAAGCTGTATCCCTGAAATGCAGCTGGAGATTAGTCTGACATATCACTGTATAAAGCTGACAATAAAATGGAACACTTTCTAGTCACTAGAGTCTGTCAAGATAAAGCACATAGGAAGTCCAACAAGAAAGGAATTTGGGAAACAATGACTGCAGGCCATTTTTTTTTGCCAAATTCCAGAACTTTGGTTTGCATCCCAGTTTTAAGGCCATTAGTTATGACTAGCTGGAGAATTTCCCCCTTTTGGAAAAAAATCTTGGCCATTAAATGAGAAGCAAAACTTTGCAGAAAAGCTTTATCTTTTAAGTCCAAATTTAAATTTTGGTAAAGACACCTGATATGGAAGATGCAATAAAAACTCTTTGATGATGTTTTCCTAAGACAGAAGTCTGCCATGTGCCAATGCACACTACTGGATTGGAAGTGCATCATGATATCTGCTTCCAACCCCTATCAACGGGTGATCCTATCCACTAGAAACAGGGTAAGAACACACCTGTTGCTTGACTTACATCTCAGGTTCTGTGCAGTGTGACAATGACACCTCCACAGGGCAGATTCTTGGAGGCACTAACACCTTTCCTGGGTGCCCTTGCATGGGCAGATGCTGGACCCTGTTACATCACAGTACTTACGCACTAAGAGCTCCACCTCCTTTTGCATGTCCATCAAGCTTAGTAACAATAACAGAAGCTACATCTACTTTGTCTTTGAAAGCTTTAGCTTGAGCTTCACAAGCCTGGCCAATGGAAGCATCCATCACATAAACAATGTTATCTGGTTGCTAGGAGAAAGAAGAGATACACAAAATAATCATATCCTACTTTCCAAAACAGTGTTCTGTTTCAAGGCAATTACTCATGAAAATCACAGAAAATTTAGTATGTGCAGTTACAGGAAACTACATCAGACTGATTCTTCTATGTTGGTTCTTAATGCAAAGATCCTGAAAAGGAAAAGTTAAAGCAGGAACAGTAGTCGAGTTACATGCAAGCATCCTTGCATCAGATACAAGAATTTAACAAAGATCTAATAAGCACTGATCAACCAGCCCTTGCTTATACATAGCTGTTTGTAATTTCTAATTTCATCTAGGAGTTAAAGTGACAATGCTTTCCAAGTGAGCAAAATCCACACAGAAGATCAGGAGATAAATAAATTGTAGTCAAATTACTATAAGAGAAGTTATTGTATTTCTTGAAACTACTTACTATGGCATTAGCAACTTGTAACATCTCTTCAAACAAAGAGTCTTCCTGTTTGTGACGTCCACTTGTATCAACAATAATAATTTCAAAGTTTTCATTTTTAAATTTCTCAACACCTTCTGAGGCAATAATGACAGGATCCATTTCTGTATAACTGATCACAAAGAAAAGCACACATAAACATCTATACAGCAGCAATTCTTTGCTCCCAAGTAAACTAATTCAAACTTCCATCACTTGGCTGCAAACCTGTTAAATGTAAATCTATTTCAAGAAGGACTTCCTCTAATGTCAAGGAAAAATTAAAAATATGCCTCCCTAATCCCTTTGCCCTTACTTCAGTGAACTGAAACACAAAGGACTGTCTCACCTGCTGAATATTAAGTTCTAAGCACTAAGTTCTACTAGCCCTTCTCTGAAATAAGATTTAACTGAGCATCTAGACTATACACCTCCTGTGAAGCTTCAGGGAAAGGTATTTACTGCTTTATAAAAGCTATTTTCTGCTGCCCCTACTTGGCAATAAAATTAATGGTCCAAAAATCATATCCTTTGATCTGTGAAGACATTTCCTGATATATCTGAGCATGTCTGGTAAAAGGCTGTAAACTGCTCTACTCAGAGAACATTCTAGGGAATTATCCCCAGATGCCTGATCTCTTACACTAGCCCTGCTTTTTACAACCAGCAGACAGTCTAGTGAACAAGGCAGAACTTTATTCTTACCAAATACTATAATGAAATCCAAGCAATTAGGCAACACTGAATGGGGCACAGTGTGAGATTTCAGTAAGAAAAGATACATCATCTGAGTCAAATTGCTCCACACACTCATTCTCAAAGATGCTTACCTCCCATAAAAGGGAATTCTTGCTTTTGTGGCATTCTGCTTTAACTGGTCAAAAGCACCTGTAAGACAGGTATAGTCAAAGGACTATTAAAAAACCAAACCAAACCCAACAAGCTGTACATATTGGAGACAACCATATAACAAAAGACTGCATTTACCTGCTCTGTATGTGTCTGCACATATTAAACATGTTTTCCAACCCTTCCTCTGATAGAAGTAGGCTAACTGTGAAAGAAATCCAAAGGAAGAAGTTACACTACAATCCCACTGGCAAGAACATCACCATATTCCAGTTCCTGTTTTACTAACTCAAGGATTCTGCTTTTAGAAGCTACTTAAAGCAGCAAGTACTTCAATGTTAAACTCTGTCATGGCAAAAACTCACACAGCTCTTTGTTTCTTTACTTTCAGAGGAACAAATATTCCTGTTGCAAGGACATGTTTTAAAGCTATGGATGGTTTCCTTTCTTGTCACACTCAGCTTCACTGCTATAACCTATTCACAGATTATGGGACTGACCAGAGACAGATCTCCAAAATACATTTCACCTACAGAAGCAGCAGGAAAGTCTTATGAGCTCAGAACTGTGATCTATTTGATACAGCCTGTGTGTGAATCTCAGAAGTGACTGAAAAAAAACAATCACGATGCATTCAAATTTCCTCAATGAATCTGGGGCTGGATGAGGTTTCAGATCACCCAAACACACTTAACTGAGATATCTAACAGAGGCCAACTTCCAGTGATTCCCCCTGAACAGGTAATGGAATGAAATCAGTTCCATTCATTGTACTAGTCTTAAACCCAGAAAGCAAAGAACAGAAAAAAGATTTCTTTTTCATATAGAGGGTTGCATTATCAAGGTTTATATTTTAAAAAACCTT